>VONZ01001251.1:0-183089 GCA_012976165.1 Labeo catla | reverse complement strand
AAAAAGTAAGATTATGTTCATATGCACCCATCAAATAGGGAACATTGACTTTTCAGATTGCCAACATTTCATATACAATAATGATCCAGACTGTTGTGAAACACCTGTGGATTGAAGGTATCAATCTTTTAAATACCGTTCAGTTTCTTGCATCGATTCATTTCATAAGACACCACTGTATCATCATGAGCCATAAATATAAAGAGTTTTGTTTGTATATATTTTGACTCTCAAAGGAATGGTTACCATTGACCTGCATTACATGAATCACCAAAGACCATATATATATATATACGGGAAATCCGTTGAAGTTTACTACACTTTAGAACATTCATTCACATATTTGAGCTAAGGACAGCGTCTTCACACAGATGAAACTAGAGAAATGTGAAGTGTGACGAATGCATCTGTAAATAGATACGATTTAAAGTCACGTCTCCCACGTTTTAATGACATTTAAATGGAACATATATGCTTGCTTCGTTCGAAACGAGCTGATATGTTCCATTTGAAGCGGTGTGTGACGCTGTATGCCGTGGCGTAGCGCCAAATATGTGAATAACGTTAAACGTTCCGAAGTGTAGTAAACTTCAACGGATTTCCCCTGCTGTGAACACTATGCACGGACCATGTCAATCAGAACAGTTAATGCACGAGCTCACTTCTAACGAGCTGGTTCTCTGACTCGGGTGTGTTAACTAAGAGAGACATGCAAAATATGCGGGTGGGGGATTAAAATTAACGAATTAATTCAACCTCGCATTGCTCTCCTCTTAAAACCTTTAGGCGGGAACAGGTCTGCGGTTTTTAGTAAACACGATTGGCCAAAGATATTCCTAAAACTACAACGTCTTCAAGCGGCAACACAATTTTACACCAAAAGAATAAAGTATATAATCTCACAAATAATACACAGGGACATATCAGTGAGCATGGGAGTAAATTATACTCGAAGTTAGAGCCACGGTAACAGCATGTTTATTGTAAATTCACAAAAACGGTGTATAAAACATTGGTTTCTCACAGAAACTTCATATTAACCTAAACGCATTTAACGTTATACCTTGTCCATCCGTATGAAATAAAACCTTTTACAGACAATAAACCAAAACGTGCAGACGTGTTAAACATTAACTTACCAGTGTAATCCATGGGCCTTCATAACTACTCCATGCGTGTCCCCGCCTGCTTCATAATCGCCTGCCAGCAAGTGCAGCTGGGGGAAGAAACCAAAAAAATTAAACGGGAAATTAATATGTTCTTACAGAAAGTTAGTAACTCAGGCGTGTTTATAACTACAAAATAAAACCTTTACAGACAATAAACCAAAATGTACAGGCGTGTTAAACATTAACTTACCAGCGTAATCCATGGGCCTTTATCACGACTCCATGTCCCCGCCTGCTTCATAATCGCCTGCCAGCAAGTGCAGCTGGGGAAGAAACCAAAAAATTAAACGGGAAATTAAAATGTTCTTACAGAAAGTTAGTAACTCAGGCGTGTTTATAACTACAAAATACTCCAAAATTAAAACGGCAACCAAGCGAATTTTACCATTAACCTACCTGTGTAACGTCACTCTAATGAATGTTTTAGGACGACTCTCTTCCCACCTGCTTTACCGCCAGCGTACTTGTGCTGCTACTAGAGTGAAACGAAAACGTAACATTAGAATAAGGTATAAATCAATTAAGAAAAATGTATATGAACGTTTAAATCTCTACTTACTAATTTAACTTTGTCTTTCTTCTGTCAGATGGTTTCTGCTAGTGCCTCTGTCCGCTGCTGCTTCCAGCAAAATTCAGCACAAGACCAAAAAAAAAAAATCCCGCCTTGTGTCATAGTAATTTATATGGACCAATCAGCGCGGTTGTCAAAGCAGAATTTCAAGCGCGACCAATCATTTTAAACAGAGACATGGTGAAACGTTTAAATGAATTAAAATGTTGAGTTCAGAGAACTTAAAATATTAATTAAAACGTTTTTGCTGCCAAATGAGTAAGTTAAACACACCTGTTTAAGTTTTGATGCCAAAACTTAGTACTTTAAGTAATGTCAAGTTACATTAACTTAATTTCTTTATTAATGACAACAGTGGGGTTTACAGTGAAATGTTACTGTTTGCATTTCTAGTACAAGCCTCTTTCCTTAGCTGAATTATGCTAACCTCTTTGCCACATGCACTAGAAATAATTGGAAGTTAAATTTTCAAATGAAAATGGCAATAGGATAGTTTTATAAAGTATGCATTAATGTGCTTCATTTTCGCTGGAGAAAACAGCTGTGGTGTCATGAGGGGTGAACACAGCGAAAACGTAGGCTACAGTAGATGCGTCATATTCTGAGTTTGCATTCCACTGTTTTTATACTGAATCTGTTTTTTGTGAGTGAGATAAATTAATGCATGTTCACATTTAGTCTAATCGCTAGTTGCGGCTATATATATATATATATATATATATACACTGCCCTCCAAAAGTTTGGAAACACCCCTGGCAAAGTGGTTTTGGACGATATCATCATAAATCCTTATCATTTTTTTGGTGCAAATACTTTAAAGAAACTTGACATTATCATTGAAGACCAGCATTAATAATTTTTATTTTGATTACATAATAATGGCAATATATACATGTCAAAATCAGACATGCTCCTTTGCCAGCTGTGATGCCTGGTTACTAGTTTAAACTTGACCCAGGTTTTAAAAAGATTTTTGGGTCAGCACACCTTAATATCTTCAACAATTGCTTGCCAATTAAGTTTAGAAAACAATGAATTTAGGCCCAGATTATGCAGAGCTGTAACAGCTGCCAATGGTGGATATTTTGATGAATCGAAAATTTAATTTTTTTCTATGTATAAAGTGTTTATGTAATAAAATATGTTTTTGTAATTTGTGTTGTCCCTTATCAGTGCAAAATGATCACAAATTGAAAAGGATTCATGCCAATATTGTCCAAAATCCCACTTTTCTAGGGTGTTTCCAAACTTGTGGTATTATGACAACTCTGATTTATTGGATTAACTACAGCTGCCATGGTACAAAAAAGGATTACTTATGAGAAATATCAAATTTAAAGCATTAAAAATATCTGTCTGCTGGGTTTTGATACACAGTAGATTAATTTTAGTATAACTTGTATTAGTATACTTGTATAGTAAATATCTTGCAGGGCACAGAAGCCATAGCAGCAGATTTATGCTCACATGTGTACAACTGTTTTGTTGTGTATCAGGAAACATTTGGAGCGGATCACCAGCGTAGGGCCGCGGACCGTCGGAAGCCCAGAGAACGAGATCACCACGGTCAACTACCTACTGGATCAGATCGAGCTAATCCGGAATGAGAGCAAAACCGGACCTCACTCCATCACGGTGGACGTCCAGCGGCCCACCGGCTGCTTCAGAATCGGCATCTACACCAGCTGCTACGACCGTCTGACCAACATTGCGGTCAAACTTGAGCCGCAGACGGGCGCGCAACACTTCATGCTCGCTAACTGCCACTTTGATTCGGTGGCCAACAGCCCGGGTACATTTCTACAGCCTTTCATCAATGCTTCACAAGTGTTGTTTCATAGCTCAGGGGACATTGGTTTTATCTGCTTTAAAGTTCAAAAGCGCTTGTGAAAATTATGGAGATCTCAGTCACGTCTCGTTTAAGTTTCATTTCAACTTAATATCTTAAGTATCAACATATTGCTACTCATTTCATGCAATGATTTAAGGCTGCACGATTAATCGCACGATGTTGTGAGGCGCGTTAGTCAATGAAGCCCGTACGTTGATTAGTAGTAAAGCTCCATCACGTGCGTTCAGCTGGAGCGGCAAGTAATACACAGAGCCGTAAAGCACTGACAAGCTACGCCAAAATCGCGCTCAAAATCGAATTTGTCAGTGATGTACGGCTCTGTGTATTACTTGCCGCTCCAGCTGAACGCACGTGATGGAGCTTTACTACTGCGCGATTAATCGTGCAGCCCTACAATGATTATAATGAAGCTTCATCAGTGAGAATTAATAAAATGTTATTGTTCAGAAGTTGCTCTTTTGACTTTTTATTTGCAGAAATGAGCAGAAAATGCTCCATATTTCTTAATTTGTGACCTTTTTGTTGTGCTGTTGATCAGATTGAGCAGTTTAGGTTTCAGTGTTTGCTGTCAGTGTTCTTTGAGTTAGATCTCATGTCTTTCTTGTTTTTTACTGTGTTTGTGTCTGATGTTGGTTATATATGGCGTGAGCGTGTTACATTATTTGCATTATTTATGCATATAGTGGATTATTACACTCTGCTGTCATCTGTCCTGTGAAAACCTATTCCTTAGAAAATCAGGACGTGAAAGTAAACAGCAGGAACACCGATGTGTAAGTGAGTGTGTACAAAAAGATCCATATGCATGGGTGTTTCATAAGCAATAGTGGTTTGAGTCAGCATGTGATTTTGTTTGCGTTTCGCAACAGTGTTGTTGTTCTCTCATGCTTAGGTTGATGTCAAATATCAATCAGTTATGATTTGGGATTGAGTTTTAGTACTGCATATGACTGACAGGATTAAACTGTATTGTATAAATTGGTTTTATGTAGTATGTTTTATTTTTTTCTTTGAGTCATGTTTGTAGATCTGTGTGCATGCTTTACTCTAGTGTGTCAGTGACAACTGCAGGTACTGTGTGATTAATAACGTGTGTGTGTGTGTGTTTCAGGAGCCAGTGATGACGCTGTCAGCTGTTCAGTGATGTTGGAGGTTTTACATTCTCTGTCGAATCTCTCCACGCCGCTCAAACATGGCGTCATCTTCCTGTTCAACGGGGCCGAGGAGACCACCCTGCAGGTGAGAGGTCATGACACAGCTGATCTTTGACCCCAGCGAGCGTTTGATTGTGAACTGTGTTCAGGCAGTTTGATCACTGTTAAGATCCATCTCTCTCTCAGGCCAGTCACGCCTTCATTACCCAGCATCCCTGGGCTAAGCAGGTGCGAGCATTTGTGAACCTGGAGGCGGCAGGAGTAGGAGGGAAAGAGCTGGTGTTTCAGACAGGTAAACACTCAATACACCTTAATACAGAGTTAAAAGAATAGATCACCATCATCATCCTGTCATCATTTACTCACACTTGTATTGTTCTAAACCAGTGGTTCTCAACCAGTCAGTCTAAAGAAGGCAATACAAGCATGACAGTCAGCTAAAACTATTAAAAATAAAGATATTTCTTATTTCAATTCACCCCAGAATTCAGATTGTGGATTGTGATTTTGCATTATAAGACGTGATATTTTAAGATTAAATACCCCTAATTGGGATAAATGAGGAAGCCTCATTTAAAAAGTAATTTCTAGACCACGAAAAATCATGAAATTAGTAAAACTTTAAAAAATAATGGGCATTTTATAACGAAAATACATTTTCAACATCTAGTAAAATATAAAATATCAGGTAGAATTTTCAAGTAAAAAAATATATATATTTTTTTTAAATCCTAATGTTTTACCTTTATCCAGTAAATCAGGAATGACTGGAAAAAGTCATGTAAATTCACTCGTTATAAAGAGCAGGAACTTTATAACAGAATATTGTTTCCATCACAGAATAAAAAAAAAATGCAACTGCAATGTTTTTCTCTCACATTTCTAATATATTTTAATAACATCTTTAAATCTTTGTTCAGATAATATCTTGTATATCAAATTGTATTACAATTCCTCTGTGGCAGAAATAAGTTACAAGAAACTCCATGTTTCCTTTAAAAAAAAAACAAAAAAACAAACAAAAAAAAAAAAACATTGGCATTGTAACAGTCATGTGTAGAAGGAGGTGCACAAAGACAAAATGTAATGACATGTCTTTTAATAATATCCCCAATAGGTAAATCCATACATGAAGAGCAGGAAGACACACACGAACATAACCTTGTGATCGGACAATGAACACTAACTGAGACCAACTAATAAAGGAATGTTAATGATACAAGGACAGGTGTGTGTGGGTGATTAACTAATAAGGACTTAATGAGGACAGGAACAGGAAGACCATATATGGGCACAGAAGGGAGAAACCAACGCAAACAGTCCAATGGGGGTGTGACAGGCATTGCAGGAGATGAACCAGAGGAAATATATTTGACTTGTGCTGGCAAAATGAGTCACTGTAAGCACATTTTCAAAAATAAGTTACTTTTACTTTCACATTCCCCATTAAAAGACCTTCCAAACGATGTATGATTTGTTGGAATTTGACAAAAACCAACTGAAAAGCAATGTTGCATCTTTTCCTCCAGTTCTTTATCAAGCAAAATAATTACTAATAACACAACATAGCTATTTTTAATTTACCTTTGTGTGACCGGTTTAGTCCTTCACATAGCCGCTAGTAATGTTTGTTTACAATGGGAAGACACACCCACTGATGTTGAGTTACATCGTTTCATTGAGCACACCTCTGTGGCTCATTGATCTGAGCTGCATTGGGTCTTTACAGTTGTAAAAAAATGCATGCTTAGGCATTGCGTTATGACTCCTTCAACAAATGTTCATGCTCTGCAGGCAGTAATAGTCTTCTCCGCCATCTGTCCCCTTTTTGCTCTTTCCTGGTAAGCTGTTCACTTCTCGTAAGTTGTGAATCACAGTCCATATATGTGTTTGCAAAATTTGTATAAAGTCTGCTGTTGCGCAAGAATGTCATCTAGAGGAAAAGAAACTTTTAAGGGGGGAGGGGGGGGGGGTACTCTTTTAAAAATACCAAACCATTGTTTGTCAGTGTATTTACTTTCATGTGAATGTTTGATGACTTGTGATATTGAAGATTTGCAGCAGGAGAGTGTGCTTTTTGTTGTGGTTTTGTTTTGTTTTTGGATTGTCACTGGCTTTAAGAATTTCAGTTCATTCAATTCACTGATTTGCTGTGTGATTCCTCCCTGCTGTTATTTTATTTACTTGTCCTGGGTGGTGACAGAACCTAGGTGGCGTAGTCAGGTTTCCTTAACATCCTAAGCCAGTGGTTTTTAAACCTGTCCTGGAGGCACCATTTCCCTGCACATTTTGTAAGTCTCCCTCATCTAAACACCTGATTGAACTAATCTGCTTGTTAGTGGTTGTGGCCCTAAACGTAGCCCTTACTATAATACAAAAACTATATTATTGTTCTACAGTGTGACAAAAATTATGCTAGATTAATGTGTATCCACAGCTGTCTCCCTTCTAACGTTAACCCTTGTAGAGACTGTAAAATGTGAATTGGGTGTGTCTGATAAGGTAAACATACAAAATGTGCAGGGCAGGTATGCCTCCAAAACAGGTTTGAAAACCACTGTACTTAGCCAAGGGTTATTTTTTTTTTTTTTAATAAATAGAAACAGTATCGGTAACAGTTGGGTAACTGTTTTTTCCCAACAGTTCCTCAAACGTTCACTTAAGACGTTTAGTTTAATTACTATTTAAAGCATTAGGATTGCTATACAAGGCCTCAGTGAACTCATTTTTGTAAAATAAAAAAGGGTTAAATTCTTTTTGCGTGTAGCTTAAAATTAGCCTGTGTGCATCCACACTCTCTTTGCCAGCACGGGTCCAATATGGAAAAGAACAGTGCGATCATTCTGTCAAATCTCTAATTGCAGTTGTGTGTGTGTGTGTGTGTGTGTTTGAGGTCCGGAGAACCCATGGCTGGTCCAGGCTTACGCCCGAGCCGCCGTCCACCCATTCGCCACAGTGGTTGGTCAGGAGATTTTCCAGAGCGGCCTCATTCCTTCAGACACAGACTTCCGCATCTTCAGGGACTTTGGAAATATTCCTGGTATGTGATACACACTATAAAAAACAATTTGTTGAGTCAACTTAAAATATTTTAAGGCAGCAGGGTAACAAATTATTTTAAGTTGACTCAACAAATGATGTTTGTTTTCTACAGTGCATACTGTAAAAAGGGAAAATTATGGTAAACACACAACAGCTGTGGTTGCGAGAATTAAGAAGTTTTACAGATTTTACAAAGCATATTTACCTTAAAACATTTCATTAAGTGATGTATTGCTTATATAAGAAGAAAAGCTAATGGTAATGAGTAAACCAGGAGTATTAATTGAGACTGTCAGATCGTGTTAAAGACTTTCTGGAGTCTGAATCTTCTTCCGTCTCATTCTGCAGGAATTGATCTTGCGTTCATAGAGAACGGTTTCCTCTATCACACTAAATATGACACCCCGGACCGAATTCACAACGACACCATCCAGAGAGCAGGTGAGACGCCTGATTCCTGATCTACAGCCTCACATGAAGATGTTAGGAAATAAAACAGCTGCTTTAGAGAGAATGAAGAATGAAGAGAGAATGAATGCTCTAGATACTGAACGAGAGAAAATCAGACCAGAGATGAGTAGCACCTCTCTCATTATACACACACGCTCACACATGCACACACACACTTGTGATTTAATGTGTGTCAGATAAGACATCTCACACTTTTGACCAGATCAGCAGTCAGACAAGTCAAATCCAAGATCGACACAGTTTTAAGAGGGTCTTTATAAATAGAAATAATTGTGGCCAGATTTACTAAACAGGGCAAATGAGCGTGGGAGTGCCATAAAAGTGCAGACTGGACTGTTAATTTCTGCAGGTAATTTACTGACAATGACAATGCACATTAAAGAACACTGACACAGGTCATTTTCATAATGACCAACTCAATCTACTAAGAGCAGCGCAGAAAATACATTTACAAATGATGTTTTTTTGCCAATAAAACTAAGATATCATTTTAATTTGACTAGGAATTAGACTTTAAAGGAGTCATCGGATGCAAAATTCACTTTTACACTTTTACACGTTGTTTGAACATAAATGTGTGTTGGCAGTGTGTACACATCCTCCCTATAATTTTAAATATTTTTAAAATTTGTTTGGCAACATTTAGCAGCTGTGACTCAAATGATAAAAAGGCACACATTTTCCCTCTAAATTACACAAAATTGGGAAATTAAAGGTCACATATCACGTGAATCAAGTTGCTAGATGCAGCTGTTCATTTACTGTCGCTGGAACTGCCGCCTGCTCGCCATTAAAAATTAATGGGATCATAACACTTTATGGCGGTGTGAACGGGGCTTTAGTTAGTCGTGTTGCATGATTTAGTTAAATACTCTCCTTCTATAAATCTTGCATATGAAAGGGAAATTCTTACAGATGCATATGCAACAAGGTTAGCCATAAAACTAACCGTGTCCATGATTTTTCAGTGCTAATTTTTAGTGCCAGAAGAGGGTTTGAGCTGACACAAAAAGTTAAATCTGGTCCATAATCAACTTCTTGATGCCAGTTAATCAAATTGTTGATGTTAGTTCCATTTGTGTTTATTACATAAAAGACTCTTTGCTACAAATATAACAGCATTCATTATATTATGAGATTTATGTATGTGCTGCTACGTGTGTGTGTGTGTGTGTGTGTGTGTGTGTGTTAGATCTGCTCTCTTATTCTGTAATGCTTGTCTTCAACTGTTGTATTGTTTTTGTAAAGCTGCAGAAGAGCGATATAATAAAAGATGCCAATGTTCTGTAAGTAATTAAATTATTAATTAAAATTTTAATCAGAATGAATAATGTGTTAGTCTAATAAGCAAGCAGTCTTGTATTCAGCTGATGTGTGACATGTTTGTTTGCATAACTTATTTTAAACTCAGCTTGTCCAATCAGAATGTAGAGCTAGTGCTGTGTTTTATATTATCATAATTTTCTGTGTATCAGACGTAACTGCTGGTCTCATGTGTCATCCATCATTCATCTGTTGACTCAGACTTACTGTGTACTCAGCTGTGTGTTTAAGCACCTCAAACCTGAATTGTGAAGTCAGATACTGTACATGTATCAGTGTTTTTGAGAATGATGGACTTACTGTTTATCTCTTTCACCAGGCGACAACATCCTGTCTGTCCTCAAGCACCTCGTGATGTCAGATGAACTGGCGAATTCCACTGAGTATCGCCATGGTAACATGGTGTTCTTCGACATGCTGGGATTGACGATGGTGGTATATACCGTTCACGTCGGCACCATCATCAACTACACGGTAGCCATCGCCGCAGTGATCTACCTGGTCGGAAAATGCATGTTAACCAGCTGTGTGGGTACGTAATAGTTCCAGATGTTGGTCTGTTACTAATTGTGTTTGTTTATTTTCATGTTTAAGAAATTTCATTAATGGGCATTTTTAAAAATAAGTCTTCAGGGAACATTTAGGATTTTCTTTCAAATATCGGGAGCCCTATAGAATTGCTGTATTTTGTAATATCGATGATATTCATTATACTTTATATTTTATTGCATAGAATATATTTTGGGAAAAGTATTGTTAAAATGTTGCATTGTCTTTATTTATTGTAGTTCCTGTTTTTTTTGGTTTGTTGGTTTGTTTGTTTGTTTGTTTTTAATGCCAAACCAGTAGCATTAATTATCTGTTTATTTATTTTAACGGCATGTCACTAGTATTATTTTAATAAAAATATTATTTTAACATTTTTACTTTTTCTAAAATATTTAATCATTTAGTCATTTATTTATTCATTTGTTTATTCATTCATTCATGCATTTATTTATTTATTTTTATTTATCAGAGTGTCTATTTACACTAAGTGCAGATAGCATGACTTGTTGGCAGAGGCTATTTACACTAACTCCACCCACTAAGGTGTGATTGGGCTAGTCAATACTACTAGCTAGCAAAATAGTAGCTCTAGTGGCGCAGTTGATAAAATGCATGCTGCAGGTTTGAATCCACCTTTTAGTAAACTTTTTTTCTCCCATTTCAAATGTCATATCATATCGGATAAAGTAGCATATCGGTTATGGATATGGTTGGTATAGGGAGGGCTTATTGCCCCAATTTAATAATTTGAATCAAAACTATAATTTACACTCTGTACCTTATTATTGGATACTGTTTCAAAGGTACTACAATGCTGACGTGCAGATATTGTCTCTATTTACAAGAAGTATTATAAATAGCAGAAAATCTGGCAATTTTAACAAAGTGTAAATAGAGCCCCATCTATTGCTAAGAAAATATGCTATTTTCACGTAGTGTAAATAACATTAATCGCTATTCACACTTTGTATAAATAGCATCTAATTGCTATTTGCACTTAATGTAAATAGCAACTATCGCTTTTTACACTTGGTGCAAATAGCCACTGCCTTCATTCATTCATTCATTCATTCATTCATTTAAATGCCACATCAGCTCTTCCGCCCCTCTGTGACAGGTTGTGTTTCGACACGTCACGTGCTCTGTGCAGCTGGCCGGTACATGCGTGATCTGGCGTGTGCTGTGCTTTTGCTCGTCTTGAGCTGGTTCTTCTCTGTGCTGACGGTTCTGTTCGTGGCTTGGCTCGTCACACTGATGGGCCGCTCCATGTTCTGGTACACTCACTTCTATGCCGGCGTCTGTCTGTACGGATCAGCTGCCGTCAGCATTATCCTACTAATCCACATGCTGGCCAAAATCCCATGCTGTAGGGTGAGTGATGGGACAAAACAGACCACACATTACTGAAACACAAATGCATTTGCCATCATGACACAAAAACACTCTTCTGTGATGATTTCAGCGGACTGAAGTCACAGATCTGGTGGAGACAGACAGGGATAGCCATGAATTGCTACAGAAGAAGACGCTTTTCCACCGTTGGGCCGAGTGCATGGCTCGATTCCAAATGGTTCCTGGCCGGAATGCTTGTGCGTGCTGCCGGAATGCATGTAGTGATGTCACCACTCAGGATCGGTCATTCATCTGTTGCCTGGTTGGCAGTTTCTCTGTAGCTTTGCTAAATCCTTGTCCTTGTAGGGACATTTTTTGAAAATCTAAAAATGCCTGTTGTTTTCTGTGAGGGGTAGGATTAAGGTTGGAGTAGCTTGATAGAAAATACAATTTTTACAGTATAAAAAAAAACATTACACTGATGAAATGTCCCCATAAAACATGGAAACCCAACATATGTGTGTCTGTGGTTTAGAGTGTGAGACGTGTGGATCTGGCCGACATCTTCTTTGACGTCAGTCTGCTGTTTTGGTGTTGTGTGCTGTTCTTGTTCACTCATTACGGCTGGTGTTCAGCGTATGTGCCCATGATAATGGTGGTGTTCCCGCTGATCTGCAAACTGCTGCTCACAAAGCTCTTCAGAGACAGAGGTCAGAGGTCACGTCATACACTCACACCTGATTCACATTCACTCGTCCCGTCTCCACTAGTGGACTGTTATTAGTACAGTACAGTAACACATTGTGTTTTTACATTATCCCTCTGAGATGAGGCTTATTTGGTGTATTTATTTGAGAATATTTTTTACAGCTTTTTTACAGTCATGGTTGTATACAAATACATTTTTTAATAAGTGAATATATATTTTCAGGTTTATAGACTAATATTGTGCAGAAAACGTGACCATAATACAAAGTAAATATTGTTAAAGGCACAATATGTAAGATTTTCGTGATAAAATATCCAAAAACCACTTGAACAATGTGATATATTTCATGCAGTTGTGTACTTGCTTTATCCCAGCAGTTCCTAAGGACTTGTAAATCCAGAGAAATTCTTATTTTAAATTAAAGCTGCATGCAGCGTTAAAACATTTCAGCATTTTTCTCCATATAATGGACTGATATGGTGCCCCAATTTTGAACTTCCAAAATGCAGCTTCAAACGATCCCAAATGCAGTTGTAAACGATCTCAGCCAAGGAAGAAGGGTCTTATCTAGTGAAACGATCGGTTAATTTCATAAAAATACAATTTATATACTTTTTATTGCCAAATGCTCATCTTGCTTCACTCTGCCTGGACTGATTTTGTTCCGGTTCATGACAAGGTATGTCGAAAAACTCTCATCTCATGTTCTCTCTTAACTTCGAAATTATCCTATGTCACTGTTTTACCTTTTTTGTGAAGGGTGTTTGATGTTCTTTGCATGTTCACTTTGTAAACACTGTGTCGGTACTTCTGCAGCAATGTAGGATGATTTTGAAGTGATTTTTGAACTTCGATCAAAAACGATCTGACTTTTTCGACCCTAACTGTCTTGAGCAAGAATATACAGAGTTTAGGCAGAGCAAGACAAGAAAAGCATTTGAGATTAAAAACTATATAAATTGTGTTTTTTTTTAATGAAAATAAAGATCATTTTGCTAGATAAGACCCATCTTTCTCAGCTGGGATTGTTTAATGCGGAAAAATGCAGAAATGTTTTCCTCAAAAAACACAAAAATTTACTTGTCTAAACAATGCAACAGAATGTTATTACCATGTCAATCAAGGTTGATAAGGAGCATTTTAAATTCCTTAAAACAAAATAATGCAAATCAATAATCATATAAATATACATAAATGTCCCAGGTAAATAGATCAAATCAGGGAAAATACATTTAAGACAATTACCAAATATGATTAAAATAGCCTATGCAAGCAGAGACTGTCAAAATGGCAACCAAGAAACTAACTTATATCCTCGAAAAAAACATGCATGATTTTCAGTGTCGACAGTTAAAAAAAAATCTAATTTAAATGGAAAAGTGGCCAATATAAGTGATCGGGAAAAGCAACATATCAAATATCATCATTCAATCTGATCCGTTATCATGCAAAAAAACCTGTCACTCATAAATCATCACGTCTGTCTGCTGATCCCTATAGTGAGCACCTGTCATCTTGGCAGTTTGCATGTGTATTTAGTAACATTGTGATGACTGATTGGATGCAGTACATGCGCACTTGGGTTTGTTTAACCAATTAGTCTTTACAATTTTGATGTTTGAAAACCAACAAACTGATCCCAAACCGGCCCAAATTTTGTCCACCTGCTCAAGCCAATTTTTACCTGCACAATCAAATTCAAACCTGCCCAATCTGGCAACACTGAGTACTATGTCAATATAAAAGCCAATTGTGTGTGTAGGAGCATCTCTGCTGTACTCCATCCTGTACCTGACGGGTCTTGCTGTGCCGTATATCTACATCATGTTCCTCATCTGGATAATTTTTGAGGTCTTTACACCCATTCTGGGTCGCAGTGCAGACGAAATTTCACCTGACATCATCATGGCATCACTTGTTACTGTGGCAACCGTAATTCTGTCTTCCTATTTTGTGAGTCATAGACTAACTGTAACATAGTAATTCAAATTCAAACAGTTAGAATCACATATTCAAACATTCAAATTCAAACATTCTAATTCAAGTTCAAACGCAAATTGAAAATCTCTCTCTCTCTCCAGATTCATTTCATCTATCTGTCCCGCAGTACAAAGTGGATCTTGGCTGTTCTGGGGTCAGTGTTTATGATAATGTTTGTTCTGGTCAGCTGTGGTGTGTTCTTCCCATATTCTGGCGATCTGTCCAGCCCGCGACCCAAACGCGTCTTTGTCCAGGTACAGCTTCACTGATCCGTTGTACAGCAGGGTTTTTAGAGTTTACTGAAACTTAGAACATAAAATATTGTCCTTAACTTGAAATAAAATAATATCATCACTCATGTTAGCTCACTGTCTAGCCTTGCAGAACAATCCATTGTGAGGACAGTACAATAAACACACTGGTAATTAATGATTAACTTAACATGTACAGTAGTAAGGGATATTAGCCATTGAAGGAATTTCAATTTATTTGATAAATAAGCAAATTAAAGTAGTGGTTTATGAGCCATTATTTACAGCTAGCAAATAATGTATTATTGTCAAATTGTCTTTATTACACTATTTTACCAATTTATAACTGTAAAACCAGCACTAATTAAACATATCGCTAGCTTCATATTGTTCAGTAACTGTGGTAACAGTAAGTGGTGAATCACTTAAATATACCCAAGTGCATTAATCCACAAAAATAATATGTGCTGTGTTTGCTAAGTTGTAAATCAGTCCCTCCAGGATTTCGCAAATTTTTTTCGGGAATTTTGCGATCCAAATGTCTGATTTTGTGGTGGTAATTTCCAAAAATTTGTGCAAAATTTGCGATATATTTTTTAAAATGATTAGGATGGCACATTTACCAGATTGTATTTTGTTAGATTCTCAATAGTCTTACATGACACAGAGAACAAACAAAATATATGACATTTGTTTATTTTGCTAAGAAACAAATGACAACAGGACAAATCGCGAAATCGTGAAAAAGGGTGGGTCTGGTAAATAATGGCTAAAAGACGTTTACTGTACATTCAGTTAATAATTAATTACTACCTTATTTATTGCATGAATGTGGATCCTTTAAGTTTGTAATACATTTTTAAATAACAGATAATATTCCCTTGCTACATGTTAACTTATTCATTATTTACCCGTGTGTTGGTGCTTAACTAATGCATAAGTCTGGACCTTTAAAAGAAAGTGTCACATAAAATCATTTTCATTTAGTTTAACATGATGCGCTAAGGTAACTAAAACTGAAATAAGATATTTATTAATTTTATTAGGTATTATTCATTAATGTTAGTTATGCATTAGCTAACATGAACTAACAATGAGTAATTTATTCTTACAACTAATGCAGTTATTGAATGTTAACAAATTAAAATGTATTGTTAATTGTTACCATTAAAAATATATTTAAAAAACTATATATATATATATATATATATATACAATACAATACAATACAATAAAATGACAAAAAAAAAATCTAAATACTAATAAATACTGTAAAACAATGTTATACAAAAAAAGAGGAAGAATCCAGGATAAATCCTTGTTTAAATGCAAATCTAGTACTTTTAGAACATTACTTGCTTTATGAACCACAGATGTAAAGCTTGTATTTTTAATTAAGAATTCTTAATTTTTATAAAGTAAAATGTCTAAATCCAACATATATATTATATTAGTTGTGAGTTCAGCCTTCATCAGTCAGATGCGTGTGTGTTTCCAGCACATCACTCGCAGGTTCCACACGCTGGACGGATCGCTGCAGAGCTCCGACTCGGGCTTATGTATCAGCGATCTGGATTACACCGGCATGCAGCACATCACACCACACATCCCGCAGATCAACGACAGCATCTACACGCACTGTCAGGACCATCTGCCCTACTGCTGCTTCCCAAGGTTCCTCACAGTCGAGTTCCTGGTCAAATGAGTACATTGTGATGAAGGATGTAGTTCCTGAGCTGAGCTGCCATAGCCATCCATTGAAACTCATGGCATCTTTTTCTCATTGTTTCAGGAAGAGCTGGTATCTTCCGGCTCCTGAAGTCTCTCCTAAAGCTCCGCTGGAGTTCAAGCTCTTATCCAGACAGGAGACTGAATGGGGAATCATTAAAATGAGCTTTGAGGTCAAAGGTGAGACTTCAGCCTCATTTTATCATGATCCTAATGGGAATGATGTCTGCTGGATTGTCATTAAATATAATAATGACTCTTGATACATTTATTTTTCAAAAACACTTTTTTAATTATAAAACGATACAAAATTATAGAAAATTGTAAAACTATATACACAAATAGTCGCTGTTTGGATTTTTTTTTTGGCTGTTTTGAATATTGTTTTTGTTATTTAAATAACAATAACAAATAGGCGCGTGTTAGTAATGCGCGCCTATAGGCAGGTGCACAATGCACATACACTCTGCTTATTACACACAGAGGGACACACACAAACATGCCAAATATTAAAAATGAAAGCATTACAATGTAAAAGATTATTATTGTGTACATAAATATAAAAAATGCCTACATGTCATAATAGATAGTCAATCGCTGTTTTTTTGGTTTCACTTTAGCTTTCGAAAAAGATCACGTTCAGCAAGGAGGGGAGAGGATGGAAAGGGGGTGCACAGTAACTCATTTGAGGGGACTCGGCCCGTGAATGCCCTTTAAAGGGAATAGGAGATGAGATTCGAATATTACACCCATAACACACCCATGACTCATTAGGAGAATAGGGACAACCCTTTTAAACCATGCGCTGGGCACACCGACTGTTTTTCCCATCCTTAAAATAGCAAAAGTGGATTTGGACATGCCTAAAGTGCACCTGCAGCGTGTGCTTAAGTTATTAAAATAGGAGTGTATAGTAGGGGTTACTAGGGGATACTAGCCCTTATTTTTGAACTTTTGAAATCTCCTGCTAGCATCGCCCAGTCAACTCCCCTTAATGAAAAATGGAAACAAACCAAATTTTGCTGAGATTGGATTACATTTGGGGTGTGCTCAACAAAGTTGAAATTATGTCTTAATGACTAGCACATAATTAATAATTATACAAGACCATTAGTAAACTGAGAGTTGAGTTAAAAACAAGAACACAGAACAGTATTCTTAGCCTTAAAATGTCAAATTTTGTTGGTGCTGATTGTCCTGAGTTCGAGTCCCGGCTTGCAGACCTTTCCTGATCCCACCCCACTCTCTCCCAAAACACTTCCTGTCCTATCGAAATAAAGGTATAAAACAGCAAAAAATAAAATATTTTTTAAAAAGTTTAATTACAATGCTGCTGATAAGAACTGATCTTTGAAAAATTGTGATCTGATCTAGATCCTGATAACAATTCAATGGGTTCTTCAGCCACAAAGTTCTTGCAGACGTAAAAGCAGAATGTTAAAAAGTGAAATTACTGTACTGCAAGAAAGTGAACTTGGAACAAAACTGAAATCTAATCTAGATACTTATGGTGATCTGACAAGTCCTTCAACCACAGTACTCTTGCGGGGACCTGGAAACAGATTTCGGTGCTCTCTGACAACCTGCAAAATGAACTGCATTTGTTCTTCAGTCTTTGAGAGAAGTCAGTTGAACTCTTGGATAAGTGCAACAGCAGTGATTAGTAAACACACACACCATTCATCTACAATCCATGCCTATACTGCAAACTTTAGGTTACAAGTCCAACTCACTAACCATTAGGCCACAGCTATCCCTCATCTGATATCAGAATGAGTCAAACATTTGTCAGTGAACAAAACCTTCGCTACTATTCAACTTCTGGGCCACATCCTGACTAGTGGCAGCCCATTCTTGCATAATCAATGTCATATTTTGTGGGTTTTTGTTTGTTCAGCCGCCTCTTGAGGATTGACCACAAGTTCTGAATGGGATTAAGGTCTGGGGAGTTTCCTGGCCATGGACCCGACATTTCCATGTTTGGTTCCCTGAGCCGCTTAGTCTTCACTTTTACCTTATGGCAAGGTGCTCCATCATGCTGGAAAAGGCATTGTTCATCACCAAATTCTTCTTGAATGGTTGGGAGTTGTTGTGAGGATGTTTTTGTACCATTCTTTATTCATGGCTGTTTCATGGCCCACTCATTTGGCTGAAAAGCAACCCCACACATAAATGGTCTCAGAATGCTTTACTGCTGGCATGACGTAGGACTATTGGTATCATTCACCTTTTCTTCTCCAGACAAGCTTTTTTGCAGATATCCCAAACAATTGGAAAGGGGATTCCTCAAAGAAAATACCCCAGTCCTCAGCAGTGCAATCCCTGTGCCTTCTGTAAAATATCAGTCTCTCCCTGATGTTCCTCCTGGACAGAAGTGGCTTCTTCTTTATTCTAACTCCATCAGCATGACAGCAGCTATGCTCACATTGCAAGCTTTAGTGCTTAATTTTTTCCTCAGATCCGATTTTTTTTTTTTTTTGTATAGCTGTTTACATTGTTGTTTTAAATGTGGCCAATGTCAGATTTCCAATGGGCCTCATTTATGAAACAAACATACAACTTTGTCGTATTTATCAATATGGACGTGAGCGGTGGCTATGATCAAATTCCACGTCAGGTCTGACCTCGCGTATGCAGGTTTTTAAGTTAGCCTGAATTTGCATGCAGCATAGAGAATTACTGAGAATTTTAGAATTACAGCATTTTGTTCATTTAGATTATTTTACTGGCCAACAAACAAAGCTTTTTTATTCTTTTAGGGCGTTAGATTTATATGCGCACATTGCAGCATAAATGAGGATTTACATATCAGCGCATTACCCACCTGCCACACTTTGGTGAAAGGAGAAAAACAGAAATTATAATAGGAATAAAATAAATAGACTATAACGACTAGACTAAATAGACTATAATGTTTATAAATGCTTCAGTATATTTATTGGTATTTAATGTACATACATTATATTAATAAATTAATGCCATTGTTTGCAAATATAGCCTGCATGCACAAAAGAATGATGCAAACAGGGTTTTCAGGTTTTTACAACAAAATTGCTTCTCAAAACTAGCCGGGGAGTAAATATCATATTAGTGGGGTTGTATCAACCCTCAAAGTTGAAAAACAACCCACGTCAGCAGTAGAAAAAGTAGCCCAATTCCGAGGGAAAACTGTGGACTTGGCAATACTTGTACAGCGAGCTGTCATATGGACATAACGTCCAAAAGTGACATGGGCATAAAGTCCATTCAGTAATCCAGTCAGTGTGTTTGACTCATTTAATTCAGTCACAGACACACTCTCTCTGTGTTTATTAATCATGAATAATCTCCACGTTGAACATCTCCTGTTGTTCTTGCTTAGGTCCGAGTCACATGTTTCTACAACTGCACACTCACGCTGGAGCGTCTCTGGTCAGCTGGTCGTTCGGTGACGGGACGCTGCGCCACGGCACAGACAATTTTGTGTTTTACTCTCACGGTCTCGACGCTCCGGCCTGGAACTTCTGGTTTATGTTCCAGGTGAGTTTGAGCTCAGGAAGCACATATCTAACGTGAGGAGCACGACAGTGTTTATTGTGTGAGTTCATGTGTGTTTTTCTTGTGTTTAGCCGCTAAAGTCCTCATACGTGTCTCCTGACGAGGAGATGATCACTCTGGCCATCACCGCTCATTATTTCTCTGGCTCAGACGGGCACTCGGAGCCGCTCGACTCCTTACTGAAGAGATTCCCAGACTGGGCGTTCCCATCCTCATGGATCAGCACTTGCCACTTGTACAGATACTGAGGGCCACTTGTCTGAGGGCCCTGATCTTACACATATACAAACACACACAGTGGTTTTTATTTTTTGTATGTTCATTCTATTAGTGTAATGGTTTTTATATTGTACAAAACAAACTGTATTTTTTATCCCCTTACCTTGACCCTACACCTAAACCTACCCCTCACACAAAACTTTTTGCTATTTCTCATTTTTAAAACACTTGTGTAATTTATAAGGTTGTTTACTCATGAGGGCCAAAAATGTCCCCACAAGGTTAAAATGTAGTGAATACCAGGTACACACTGTTAGATCGCTGTCTCCATGCCTAGACAAATAAGCTCCAGCCCCGGATGCCAGATCCCATCAGAAAATATCAGTTTGTTCAGTATCAGAACAACTCGTAAGCAGAGTAGTCTAATACCCAAACCCTGTTAACAGGAAGTCTTGTCTGGTACTCAAAATACCTAAAAACACTATTAACAGTCTTGAGGAAAAAGCCTATGAAAGTGAAGAGCAGAAGCAGGAGATGAAGTAAAGATGGTAAAAAAGAACCGAGTTTATTGAATAGTCTTAGTTGTGTATGTCTCAATGCTCAGACTTCGTCTGAAGAACACAAATCCAACAAGTATTGTTATACCAAACTGATTCACAACAACATCCCATAAACCTTGAGTTTCCATAAACATTCCCTTGTATCTCTTATTCATGAAGACAAACAGCCCTTGAAACCACACAGTCATAAGACTAAACAACAATGGGAAAAAATATATAAAAAAACAACTATAATATAATATAAATGGCTAATCAATTAATGAATCAATAAAATGAATATATAAATGACTATAATGATTATTATAAATGATTATATGATTAAATTGAATAATAAAATGATGAAATGATTAATGATTATAAATGAATGAAGAATAAATTAAGAATATATAAAAAAAGCAAATGCAAAACACAACACAAATATATTGTTGCTCTCATGCAGAACACACTCAGTTTGCATTTAAGGATCGTCCGATCTTTCAACACACACACGCCACTCACTAGCATAAACACCATATGAGCTCCTTCATTCACATCAACCAGCTCAGAGTGTTGTGAGTGTTTTATCGTTTTATTTTTCTGGCTGATATTTCAACATTTTATTTTATTTTATTTTATTTTATGCAATTCTCATTATTTTGGTGAGATAACCTTTTAAAGCATTACATTGTTTTCCATTTTTCATATTATTTATCCTTAATTTTAACAGGAATAATCCCATTAAGACATAAATCTACACAAAACATGCACATGTTTCCTTCAAGTATTAAAGATTGCTAAGAATATTTAAAGACATTCCATAACCTAGAAGTAGAGGAAAAGGCGGTTTTGCCAAAGTCTCAGAATATGCTCTAGGTATAATTAAAAATAATTTAGAAGAAGATCTGGTCCTATAATTACAAATATTCTATGATTTCTGATTCTTATTAATGAAATTATATGATTTATTAAATATTTCTAAAAAAAATGCCATGTACTTGTCATGAAAATAATGTAAAACATTTGAAAGGTTTAGATCTTGTAAGATTTTGTCTGGTCTTGTAGTTCACGTTTCTCCCACCGTGTTGAGAGATGCACCAATGGAACAAACACAACGAGAGATTCAACATCATCCAGTGCTTTCAGGTCAGTTTTCACTGAGATCACATGATGATGAGTGTACGCCCAGTAAAACCCTTGTCTTTTGCAGGAGCTCATGCAGGTGCATTATTGTAATGATGATCTCATGATGACACTAAAGCTGCGTTCAAAACCACATAATTCCTGACGATTTAGTAGCCAAAAAGCAGGCGAAGGAATAAGTATGTCTGAATCCTCAGTATTCATAAAAGAGTAGGTGAGAAATGTCCTACTGCTTTAGCCCAGATCCTGAAGTGCTTATCGATGGATACTTTTCTATCCCAGGAGGTCACAGGGGAGAATATGTCAGCAGAAACCAAAAAAATATGTTAAATTTGCATTTGTTGAACTACTTTATCCATTAGTAGTTTTGATAGATTGAGGAGTATTTGTGTTGGATAAAAAAAAAATGAGTTACATCAGCAACTACTGTTGTGGCTTCCCTCTTCCCCAGTTGAAGACATACTCTTAAGTCTCGGGTTTTGATGCCAAAAGATAGACTTTATTATCAGAGGCAATAAGGCTGAGAAAACTCCGCAGAGCAATCTGTCGAGTCTCTCTTTGCAACCCCTTTTATACAGTTCTTTTCCTCAAGGTGTGTTCTATACATTCCATACATATGGTCATTGTTTACCTTTTTTGGCTGTGTCTGCGAGAAGCAGACATGGTCTCAATTTTATGTTCCATGGCCAAAGAGGCCCCATCATATATTTTGTTTCATGTCAAAACAAAACATGCAGCTTCACCATGCAAACTGTCCCCTCATGTACACGTCAAACTGACTTATTGGGAGGTCCTTGGAATTACCATTATAATTTGAACCAGATGTTCTTCCTTATCATAGCTTTGCGTAGTGGGCCTCTAAAATAACAAGAGACATTGCTTTGCTAGCAGGCCCTAAAAAATAAAAGAGACATGCATGCACAGCACAATTAAATGGAAAATATAACTATAAGGTAAAACAATTTATACATGATTCATTTATATTTATACTGGTAAACAATTAGTATATGATTCCTTTATTTGATGGTTAATAAAATTGTCCTCACTACCTCAACATCTAAATGCAGTATTGAGCAGATAAATCACAGAGGTAACTTGAATCTTGTCTGAATGCTGCAGGGACAGTTGAGACACACACATTTGTTATCCAGTGGAGAATGACTGATGAAGGAATGCTGCCATCAAAGGCTTTAAATGAGTATACTACAGACATCAATTCACCACACCACAACCAAATATGTTAAGGAATAGTTTATTGCTCAGAATTTTATGGGAATAGGATGATGATACCCCCAACTCAGGTTGGGGGTATCATCTTGTATATTTATATTGTATATTTAAGCCAGATGATTAGGACCCCTTAAATTGGTAAGAGCTGAGTTAAGCTTGAGCTTGATGGAAGTCTTCAAGATTATTTCGAATGCTAACTGAGTTAGCAATGTAAAAAAGAATGGACCCCTGCTCTGGTTATGTAAAACAGTGATCATTTCAGTTTATTTAGTGTTCATAGTAATTGTACTTCACAAAGCCTCTTGTGTGAAATTATATACATATGAGCCAAACTGTCCTAAACATAAAGAGCTTCAAATAAACACTTAAGCGTGCAGTTCAACAGCTTACCCTGGACAGCTTACCTTGGCTACAACCTTATCTGTAAATGATAGAATGATAGAATGATAGAAAGTCCTGTGATGTAAGTTTTTCCTCAAGCAGACAAAAGCACAATAAGTCTGGTTTAAATATAAATTTGTTGTTAAACCCTAAATGTAGGTGTCAAATTCTACATGTAATATAAACAATTGTACTAATTTCCAAACAGCAACTGTAACTAATGTAACAAAGCTAACTTATTTTTTTTTTACTGAGATGTTCTAATCCCAGACAGCACACATACGTCTGTTAAAGATCTCTTGATCTGAAAAGCATCTGCTGTGTACAAACATCTGATAGACGTCTGTAAGATGTCAGTTTTACATACATTCTAAATCATAAATATCTTAAAGACATCTAATATACGTCTATATGACATCTGATAGGAAACGTCCAATAGACAAATTGCAGATGAGCAAACACTCTAAAAAATACATCTTGCAGACATCTAATAGACGTCACTGTGATGTATGTGTGCTATCAAGGATCTCTTTTCTGTCGCACCGTGAAAATAAAGCTGACCGGCCAGTAAGATGTTTGTTTTTGGTCACATGTCCAGAGACACTGCTGTTACATAAAACTACCACTCGTGGCTCATGAACAGACTGTGTTACTAACTGACAGCAAATAACAGCAGATGAATCTGGAAGCGCCTCTCGTCTCTGTATTCTTGATAAGTTCCTTCTTCCCCCGTAATAAGCAGGTGCCAGAAACAGAAAGCTGAGCTTTGTGTTCATCTGTTTCAGTCATGTGACATCAGAGGGGCAAAGTATGGAAACCGTTTCCATCAAAGTTACAAAAATCTAAAAACATAATCAGAAAATTTCTCATTATGACTTCACGTAATAATAAGATACTTACTAATAATAATAAGTGAGAAAATTTCCAAGCAGATTCAAAGCAACCAACAACCTGTCCTGTCACTCATTGTGGCTGTCAAGAACTCACTTTGTTACTCAGAACATAAGGATGAATTAATTACTGCAGCATCTCTCTGCTGTGGATCCTCTCATGTTTTTTCATAGTTGCTGACTGACTGAATCTCTTGTCACAGTGTGAACACTTGTAAGGTTTTACTCCAGAGTGAATAATCTGGTGCCGATTTAAACTGCTCACTGCAGTAAAAGTCTTCCCACACTCAGAGCACACATGATCTTTCACAGCAGCATGAATTTTCTGATGTCTATGTAAATATGGCAGCAGTGAAAAACTCTTTCCACACACAGAACACGAATGCGGCTTCTCCTTCGTATGAACTGTCTGGTGTGTTTTCAGGGCTGATGCCCAAAGAAATGTTCTTCCACATTGATCACATGTGTACAGCTTCTCTCCAGTGTGGATGTTCATGTGCTCTTTAAGGCTTGCTAATTGTAAGAAAGTCTTCCCACACTGCTTGCATGTAAATGGTCTTTCTCCAGTGTGGATTCTCATGTGAACTTTAAGATTTTCTTGGTACGTGAAACTCCTTCCACACTGAGTGCAGGTGAACGGTCTTTCTCCAGTGTGAACTCTCATGTGAATCTCTAGACTTTGTTTCTTTGAGAAACTCTTCCTGCACTGATCACAAGAGAACGGCTTCTCTCCAGTGTGAACTCGTATGTGAATTTTAAGACTTTCTTTGCATGGAAACCTCTTCTCACACTGATCACATGCATACGGCTTCTCTCCAGTGTGAACGCTCATGTGTTTTCTAAGGTGTGATAATTGCATAAAACTCTTCCCACATAGATGGCATGCATGTGGCTTCTCTCCACTATGAACTCTCTCATGAATCTCAAGAGTTTGTTTGTATGGGAAGCTCTTCCCACACTGATCACACGTGAACGGCTTCTCTCCAGTATGAACTCTCAAGTGACGCTTAAGACTTTGTTTGGTTGTGAAACACTTTCCACACTGAGTGCAGGTTGTAGATTTCTTGTCTCTTCTTTTGTTTAAAAATGTCTGTTTAGTCTTCGAGTGACTCAAAGGTTTTTCTCCAGGTTTGTCATGATGTTCCTCCTCCACTTCACTCAGTTCTTCACTCTCCTCATTCTCTTCCATCAGCTCTGAAATAAAGAAAAACAATTTCACAATTTCATTCTCAGTAAATCTTCCAATTATTATTTTTAAAAAACATTATAGGCATAAATCTATAGTGAGAACTACACATTTATTTCAACAACACAACGGTTTAACATAATATGGAATGGAAACTTGATTATAAAGGGAGCATTCTTCACTCCCTTTCTGTTCAGTATATATAATCTATTAACAATTTGAATACAAGTTTTATTTTTAATGTTATTAAGGATCAAAGGCCACGTATACACTGCAGAGTTTCAGGAGAAACAATCACATTTACCACTAAAGGCTTTGGATGTTCTCGTCAATTATGGAGAATTATAAGCGTGTGTATGATGTGGTTTATGCACATTTGTTCAAAATAGCCTGTATGGGCAGATTGTTCACATGATGTAGGCAAAAGTTTTGTATTGTTTACAAACAAAGGATGCACATTCTCATATTAATTAACACTCTCTGTTAATTACCATGTTGAGCTGCATGTCTATTTTTCTTTAAAGCACCCATAATGTTTTGTTTGCTTGCACCGCATGAGAAAATAAATAATTTTGCCTAACCAATGTAGTAGATTTAGTGCAGTTACAGGTCGGGTTGGGTACAGAATGATTACAAAAACTATTTTTTTGTTTTTGATCATTATTATTATATTTCAGTTAGTTTCATTTAGTAATATTTTTCAGTTTACGAAAATAACCTTAAGGGTGTCTTAATTTGCATTCACGCATAACCAAACAAATGGGTCCTGAAGACACAAGAAATTTATTATGTACTACAGGTGCCACCGTGAGTAGGCTTTACTAATAACTATAAATCAGGTTTTGCTTAAGTTGCATTTGACAATCAATATCAAACCTACAAGAACATTTTGTATCATTTCATAGTTTAACTGTTTATCTAACTCTGTTGAAGTGCTGTAAAGATTGTTCCTACTGCAACAAACTAAATTTAAAACTGCTTGAAGCCTTATAACCATTAGCATTATTAATGAAAAATCAAGAATAAAGACAAACCTGTTTGTTCTTCAGTATCTTCAGTGTGTTTCATTCTACAGGGTTCTGGATCTCTCATCTTCTCTCTGTCCTCTGTAATAATCTCACTCTTTGCATATTTTAGCTCTTCCTGATGTCTTAATGCTCACTTGTTTATTGCTCAATTGCTCACTTGCTCACATTTATTACTGAATTGTTGTAGGAGGGGCTTCACTGATGATGTGATTGTTGTGGGAGGAGCTTCACTGAATATTAATGCCTGTGTAGAAGCAGATTTGACAGCATCAGCAATAAATCAATTACAATTTTTATAACAAATGTACACATTTAAGTATTCATGTAAGTAAATCAGATGTCCTCCAAATTCTATCTCTGAAAAGACCAGAGCCTTACAAATACAAACTGTTGCCTCTTTTACTATATTAAAGGAAACAACATACACACAAAGAGCATATCAATTTAAAATGCTCATTCAGTAACACTACAGTCACATGTGTGGTAATTCACACATTCTATGCATTTCTGTTTTGTCAGTCGTCTTTCTATTGTTAACATTTCCCATCTCCATTAACAACAGGTAAATAACCAGGAGCACAAAATATCTAAATATAGATTGTTTTCCTAATAACTACATTCAGATCAATAAAGCAATTCAAATACTTACATGTTATTATTGTTTTATATCTGCAAGAACTGACAGTTAACATTAAATCTTCTTTAAACAGAAAGAGTACCACAAAGCAAAATGTTTAGGTTCCCAGTGTCTACATTATAAATCTATTCTTATTTATGTATCGATTTAAAATGTTCCAAGTGGGACATTATAGCAACATTATAGCTCCAAACATCGAAACAATCATTCACACGAACATACCAACACAAAATCGCTCTGGTCTGAATGAACTTAACGTGTTTTCCTCACATGCGTACTGCCTACTGTTCTGTTTTTGTCAGCAAACAACACTGTACTCGAAGAAAACAAGGCAGAAACAGCCTCAAATATGCGAACAACTGTTTTAAATAGGCAAAATACCAACTGCTCACCTCTCCTCACGAGATTCGGCGCTGACTGATGAGTGAACGCGCGCGAGTGATGACGTCATCGCCGCGATAAACAAACAAGCGCCCAATTCAATTTAAAACTCATCAAGCAAAAATAATGCATACTAATGTAGACAGCCATCTCATTCAATCTCATTGGAGTAAAATACAGTTTATTAGGCAGTTAAAAGCTTTACTGAGAAATTTAAAACAGAAAGCCCAAGAATCTAGCATAATGCTTCATGGTTTTCAGACAGGCTGTTAAAACTAAAATTATTTTATTACTTTTTTTCTGATGCACATAAAAATCAACAGATAATAAAAGTGTACGATAAAATATAATTCATAAAGATAAAAAAAAAAGATGAATAAAAAGGTAACATTTAATCATACTATAAGCAAACAGAAAAATTAGCTGAGTAAAAGTCAAAACTACTGAGATGAATCTCTCCTTTCTACTGACTTACAATTAGGGATGGGTATTGTTAGGGTTTTAATGGTATTATTACTCTTACAACACTTCTTATCCATCCGGTGCTTCTTATCTTATTTATTTATTTTACAGAAGTGAATGGCTGTATATTCTGAAATGAATATATAATATAAATTCAAAAGAATATAAAACATCTATTTGCAACTTCACCCATATGTACACAGGAATTTTTGTATGGTTTAAGATTTATACACAAAGTTTATATATGATTTTCATACTAAAGCAAAATTAGGCTATACTAGTCTGACTAACAGTAGTATTCAGGTAAATAACAGCCTACAAAAGAAATTGAATAAACTATTGAAATGTAAAATAAAAATGCATAGTCTTCACTGTATATACTTTTTTTAGTAATGCATATTAAATCCTTTATTGTTTAGCGGGAACGTAGAACCAAATGTTGGGCTCTGGTCAAAAACAAGGGCTGGGCCCTTCGCAACACTAAAAACCCAACTGTTTTATTTTCACTATGATACACAACTTTTATTTACAATAAAATTATATTAAAACATCAAATATATTTTAATTAAGCAATTATTGCTCTAAACATAACAGTAGAAAAGTCAGAAAAAAAAGAACAAAAACACATTATTATTATTATTATTTATTTATTTATTTATTTTTTGTGCCTGTTTATTACTGTCAGTCATTTCAATTTCAGGAGAGACTAACGGAAAGATTTAGTGGATCCTGAAACTGCTCAGTGTAGTGTTTTAGCAGCATGAGGGGGAAAAAAAAAACATCATTGAACTTTACTAAAATAGTGAATAAGGTATATAGTAAAAGCTCAGAATGTGCACCCTCTTATCGTTGAGGCTGGCAATAACAAATACAAATATGTATGAGACTGGTAACGTACATCACATTTACCATAATTTATGAATTTTTGATGACACTAAGCAAGGTTTACAGGTTCACTGTTCATCAAACAGCTGACAGCTTTTTACAACAGTCACTGATTTAGCTGATGTGGATGTTAAGTTTGGACTTTTATGGAAGAATAAAAGCACTGTGAAGGAATGGAAGGTTCACAAAATGAAATGCAGCACAATAATTGCTTTACGTCAAGCATCTTGTTTTGGAAGCCAAACTCAAAATAAAATTTGATTAATCTCACAGACTTAAAGCGCAAGAGAGATGTAAAAAGCTACTGTCCATCATGAAAGAGTAAGCAAACTACAAACGATACATGTCAAATGTGTTGACCGACTTAATCTCTTGTCACAGTGTGAACACTTGTATGTTCTTTTTCTCTAGTGTAATTTCTCTCATGTCTTTTCAGGTTTCCCGACCGACTGAATCTCTTGTCACAGTGTGAACACCTGTAAGGTTTCTCTCCAGTGTGAATCCTCTGGTGCCGTTTTAAACACCCTGCAGAGTTAAAAGTCCTCCCACACTCAATGCAAATGTACTCTCTCACACCAGTATGTATTTTCTGATGTCCTTTCAAATGTTCTAGACGTGAAAAACTCTTTCCACACACATTACATGAATGTGGCTTCTCCTTTGTATGAACTCTCAGGTGCTTCTTCAGGTCTGGAGCCCTCAAAAATGTTTTGCCGCATTGATCACAAGAGTACAGCTTCTCTCTAGTGTGGATGTTCATGTGCTCCTTAAGGTTTGCTGATTTTGTGAAGCTCTTCCCACATTCATTACAAGTGAACGGCTTCTCTCCAGTATGAACTTTCATGTGATCCTTAAGACTATATTTGCGTGTGAAACTCTTTCCACACTGAGTGCAGGTGAAAGATTTATTGGGTCTTTTCTTTAAATCTTTCTGTTTGGTTTGAGAGCAACTCAAAGGTTTTTCTCCAGTTTTGACATGATTTTTCTCTTCAGCTTCACTCAATTTTTCGTTCTCCTCACTTTCTTCTATAAACTCTAAAATAAAAGCAAAAAGAGTTCATTGGTGTAACAATCCAAAGACAATTTCTATACAATATTTTGTTTCTTTTGATGCAATTTTATAAATTATACATTCCTGAAACTTTTCATGAATGAGGTACACTGATCTTCAAAATACCATGTTTCTATAAGGTGAAAAATCAAATATACTTGATCACCGACACAATAATTTACCATACAATTTTTTGGAAAAAAACAACATCAAAAAAACATGTCCCTTATTATTTGCTGCTCCATTATATTATTCAACATTTCTAGATAGTGTTTCTATTACAACAAACTAAATCTAAAACAGCTTGAACCTTTAGAACTGTCAGTATTATTAAAGCTTTGTAAGCCTAATGTATCACAAACAGACATTAAAGAGAAATAAAGAATAAACACCAACCGCCTTGTTCCTCGTGTTTTATTGTCCAGGTTTCTGGTTCCTCTTGTTTTATACATAAGGGTTCTGGTTCCTCCTGTTTTATTCTCCAGGGTTCTGGTTCACTCGTGTCCTCCTCACTCTCCTCTTTAACAAACACCATCTTCACAGCAGCAGATCCCAGTTCAGCTGATACTTTTATAGATATTCCTGCTTGCTTGAAAACTTAGTCACGACTGTGAGGATGAAAATATTACAGGTGTTTATTGATCTGATTCAAAAACTGTATTTTTATATTTAGAGGAAAAAAATATAACATCATTTCTAACAGTTTGCATAAGTAAGCATCATAACAAAACAACAGACAGCGAGGTGAAACTAATCTTCTTCCTCTGAGGTTTAATGGTGTTTGTCAAACAAACGTTTGTTTTAGCGCCACCCGCTGGACTGGAGTGTGAAGCATCGAAAGGAGGGAATAATACGGGGGAGTGCGTGAACAAGGTGCACTGAATTTCTTTTCCTTTAAAAAAGACGATTTGCACAAATAAGTGAAAAGCACTCATAATTATATGCGTGCATGGTATTCAATCAACTTCATCAGTGTCTGTGAGTGAGGATTAGAGAAGAAAAATTAGCCAATTTATTAGTCAAATGTTTCATTGAAAATCACACAACGCTGTAAATATGAAAATTAAAATCAACGAAAACGCGTGCTAATGATGAGATAAAAAATAACTAAATCCAAAATATTAATCAGATTTAGCATGAAAATCTTAAACAATTGACCGGTAGGCTAATGTAAATTCCATGTCCACATATTTTGAAGATGTTTCTGAAAAGCTGCTTTTGAGGATTAAACTTGATATTGCATTTTGCAGTGAATCTTTGTGTGTCTCACATCAGATTCTGACTTCTTCTGTGGTGAAGAGAATAACTAAAGAGGATATTGTTTTAACGCTGTTGTCGTCTTGAACACACTTGACAAACACATGCGTTCAGCGCCTGCGTGAGATGAATTAGCTGTCTATATCAGCAGCTATCAATAGTATAGATTTGTCATTTAAAAGGAGAAACCAAAACAAGCATATACGAGATATAGCAGATATACGCAGTGCTTGCTTACCAAATTGAATATCAGTTATGTTGATAGCTATTCATTTTAAACGGCTCATGTTGTTATTAAAATATTCATATATTGGAATGCTTGGGTACGATCACGCAACATTAGAACAGCCTGTTTGTGCCGCCTTCACTTGCTCGTTTTCATCGCTTTTCCTTTAATTCTCTGGCACTGACTTGTTTGCTAAACTGAACATCCAATCAGAGTTCTTACTCACGTTGACGGCCCTGACACCGATTCTACATGTTAAATCAGGCAAACCGTCATGACCCCGAAGAAAGCCGACGCGAAACACACCAACAAACTAGCCCGAGAGATGCTCTCTGACAGCCCGACGTTGTTGGTTTGATGTGTCCTGTCCTTAACAGACAAACAGGCGTCTCCATTAATCTCAGTCATGAGTGGCGTAAAATACAGTTTTATTACGCAATCAAAAGCTTGATTGAGAAATTAAAAACAGAACGTGTTCTCAGTAATGGGTAATGGCACAAGATCGGTTTGTAAAATACTTTAATGACAGAGTAAGTTAAATACAGGTGACACATAAGACAAGTGAACATACTAAGAAAGAACAATTATGTAATTCGCATCATCAAGCAACTTTTGGACATTGTTCTTTGGGGAGGAACTCCATCTTTGAATTTATCTGAATCTCAGAGTTGAATCTGCTGTTTTTTGAAGATGAAGATGAACTTTATTTCCTGTGAAAATCATGTCATGTCACTTGTATGTCTGGTTAGGACAGATGTTATTTTACTGATTGATGCATTATTGTTTCATATATGGTGAGGAGGCAGCATCCTTAGGGTGCGTCTGAAGCATCTGAAGATCTACTTAGGGCTCATCAACACAAAGCCAGAGCTTTCCCTGTCAGATTTTTTTCCCTCGTATTTCCATAAACACAGCGTCATCTCAAGAAATATCTGCATACACACGAAACCACTAAAACCGAATTAACAACGATGTAGTATACATGCCAGAACAGTATGTGGCGCTGTAATTCTGCCACAGAGATAGACTAAAAATGGAGAAGACTTGGAGCATGCTGTTTGTTTGTTATTTATTTATTTATTTATTTTTTCAGCAGTGTCTAACTAGGGTCGAGACCTGGGGTGATGACATCATCGTTTCACAATACATGACAATAATGGCATGACTGTACTCACAAAATGCAAAGCTGTTGTTTTCAGACTTATCCACTCTGGATAAGTCTGGATTTCCACTCTGGATTTATGAAAAAAAAAAATATATATATATAGCAATTTCAGGCTCCCAAAATGCCAGATCCATCTAGACGAAATGCTGATACAATGCAAAATATTTACATATATAGCTAAACACGTCTCTGTGTGTATGGGGCCTTACTGTGATTGTTTTTTGTATGACTGTGTAGAGCAAATGAATGACTGAAACGCTTCCCACATTCAGTGCAGTGATACGGTTTCTCTCCAGTGTGAATCCTCTCGTGTGTTCTCAGATGTATTGACTGACTGAATCTCTTGTCACAGTGAGAACACATATAAGGTTTCTCTCCAGTGTGGATTCTCTCATGTATTTTCATGTCTCCTGACTTCTTGAATTGCTTGTTGCAGTGTAAACACTTATAAGGTTTCTCTCCAGTGTGGATCCTCTCATGTATTTTCAGGTCTCCTGCCTTTCTGAATCTCCTGTCACAGTGTGAACACATATAAGGTTTCTCTCCAGTGTGAATCCTCTCATGTGTTTTCAGATGCGTTGACTGACTGAACCTCTTATCGCAGTGTGAACACTTGTACGGTTTTTCTCCAGTGTGGATGTTCATGTGTTTCTTAAGGTTTGCTGATTGTGTGAAACTCTTCCCACATTGATCACAAGTGAACGGCTTCTCCTGAATGGACTCTCATGTGACAGTCAATACTTGATTTGTGTGTAAAACTCTTTCCACACTGAGTGCAGGTGAAAGATTTCTTGGTTCTTCTTTTATTTAAATCTTTCTGTTTGGTTTGAGAGCAACTCAAAAGTTTTTGTCCAGTTTTGACATGATTTTTCTCCTCAACTTCACTTGATTCTTCATTCTCCTCTTTTTCTTCAATCAGCTCTGAAATTAAGTAAAAATGGTTCATTTTTTTAAGTAACTTGTAAAAAGCTGAGAAATGTGAACATAAAAGTGAACCCTGATGTAACAGTGCAGGGCTCCAGATTAATATTTGAGAGCAGCGTCAATAAGTTTTACAAATGGTGGCACCAGAATCTCTGTATCGCTGAATATCTGTGTTCTTCAAGCCATCTCGGGCATTTTCATAATAATTATGTATACGTACAAGGTTTCCATTTAACCACAGTTGGTTATGTCCAAAATGAAAGTAAACATTTGAGAGAAAAACGAATGTATGACTGTATATTAGATGTGTGCAGGTCTTCAAAGTACAGTACTAAACATGCTACCGACTATCATTAAATTGATGGTTCACCCTAAAGATTTAATTTCTGTCAAACTGTTTCTGTCCCAAACCTGTGTTAAAGGGGTCATTGGATGCTAATTTCACTTTTACATGTTGTTTGAACATTAATGTGTGTGGGCAGTGTATGTACAAATCTACCATATAATAAAAATCCATGCAGTGGTTTTTAATTGATCTGTAAAAATAATATCCCCTTTTTCAAATCGAGCCGTTCTCAGATGCCTGTCGTTGTGGCGTCACACCCACAGAGGCCACTCCCACGATAGTTGATTGACATTTTATCTGAGCATTTTACCTCAGATCAGCCGTAACAGTCCAACCTCCATTGTTTTGATGCTGGAGCAGGGATGTAAGTTAGACAAGAATATCTCAGATTGAGCGATTGAGGTGTTGTGTTGCTGGATGTAATAATGAACATAGTGGTCGTCCTGAGATCTGAGCCACTGAAGATGCAGTAGATTACGTTTGTTTGTAAAGGGAATTTGCCTCCCGATCTACATATATCCATCTGTGTTCACGCAAATCAATTATGATCCAACTTCACTTACAGCAGAAGTGAGTATAAGGATTTTTTTATGAATCTTTGCGATCGCCTTTCCTAATAAAGTGCTAGTTAGCAAGTTTAGCGGCTAAACACGGCTAATGTAAACAGGTGCATCTACCCACAGGAGAGGGGCATGGCGAGCAGAGCTCATTTGCATTTAAAGCAGCCTTGACCAGAATGAGATGATTTTTGTAGAGTTGATTTTGGCAAGGTAAAAAGGGTGTTGTCTTACACTGCCATTGAGATTTTTTAACGAAAGTATATTATGGACTTTTCATTAAGACCCTAAAGAATCATATCAGCTTGTGGAAAATGGGCATCCGATGACCCCTTTAAAATATTTCTTTTGCTGAACACAAAATAGGATATTTTGAAGAGTGTGGGTAACCAAACATTAGCTGGTCCACATTTGATAGTAGGAAAAAATGATATGGAAGTCACTGAGAACCAGCAACTGTTTGGTTAAACACATTTTTCAATAATATAACATCCAAAATAACATTCAAAATTATGCATGTGTTTCATGGCCTTATTTCAGTGACTTAAAAAAAAAAAAACGTTTTTCACTAACCACTCATAAATGTGGCTGGCTGCTCACATATTATTGTAGCCCAGTTTGTGCTGATTACAGTGTAATCAGGCTTTAGCCATTACTATGTTTTTTTCAGGTACTGTCACAGTCCTTAAAGATGAATGGAAAATAAACACCAACCTCCTTGTTCTTCCTGTTTTATTGGTTCCTCTTGTTTTAATCTCCAGGGTTCTGGTTCCTCATATTTTATGCTCCAGGTTTCTGGTTCTTCCTGATTTATTCTCCATGGTTCTGATTCACTTGTGTTCTCCTCACTCTCCTCTTTAACAAACACCATCTTCACAGCAGCAGATCTCAGGTTCAGCTGATTCTCCTCCAGATATTCCTGCTTGCTTAACTTAGTCACGACTATGAGGATGAGAATGTTACAGATATTTATTGACCTGATTCAAAATCTGTATTTTTCTGTTTACAGAAACTACATTTCTAACAGCTTGTATTAAAACAGCATCACGACAAAACATCAGAGAGCCGCGGTGAAACTAAACTTTTCCTCTAAGGTTTATTAGTGTTTGGCAAACAAACGTATGTGTCTTAGCGGCACCCGCTGGACTGGAGTGTGAAGCGTCGAAAGGAGGGAAAATAATACGGGGAAATTTACTTAGTGTGCGTACAAGGTGTGCAATTTATTTTCTCAAAAAACCCGATCTGAACAAATAAATGAAAGGTAATTCAAATTATAGACTCGCATAGTATGTGATCAGCACCTCTTCCTGAGAGAGGATCAGAGGAGAAAAAGAGTTATTAGTCAAAGATTTCAGTGAAAATCACACAACGCTGCAGCATGTAAATGGGAATTAAGATCAATGAAATGATTACATTTATTGATTGATTGACTGATTGATTGATTGATTGATTATTGTTTTTGTTGCGTGCTGAATGTACTAAAGTGATTATTTCCGAATTCAGCATTTAGTAATAAACTAATACATCATGAATCGGTTAGTGTTGACTAGCAACGCGATTCACCTCACACAGTCCGCGCGTCCGTCAAAAGGATGGGTGGAAAGTGCCCAGGTGGAGCAGAGAGGCAGAACTGCCCTGTTCAGGACTTCAAATGTAGGTCGGTTACCTCTGTAAATAGACTATTGTAGTATTGCAAAGTTTCTGCAGGTTTCATGAGGGTAAATTTAAGACTTTTTTAAGACCAACTAAAGAAAATTTAAGGGGAAAAAATCGAAGGGAAAACAATAAAACAATATGCTCCCTAAGTATAGTTCGAGTTTTATATTCACTTTCAAGTTATAGCAGCAATTCAGCATCTAGCAATTGTTTGTTTTTAGTTTGAGTTTTCCCTCTTTTCCTCCCTTGCCTTTGGCAAATGTGCAGTGCACATTTTACTTTAACTTTCAAATGAGTGCCAATTTGGCATCAAGCAGATGTTTGTTTTTAGTTCGTTTGAGTTGTCCCTCTTTTCTTCACTTTCCTTCGGTTTTAAGTAGCTTGTAAACAGGGCTGCTGCTGGCCAAATGGGTGCCCTAAGGAGAATTGTATTGTTGTGTAATATAAAATTAAAAAAAAAAAAAAATAGATAAATAAAAATCAGCAATCACTGGGAAACCAAATACAAATGAAAATTTCACTATCACCTTAGATAAATGTCAGAAGTCAACAGGCTTTTTAAAATCCAAAATATTTTTAAAACAGGCGCTTTTGCATTTCGTATTGAAACACTTCCACCATAGTCTTGTCTTTCTCACCTCTCTCTTCTTGTCAGTCAGCTCAACTCTCTTCACGTGATAAATTAAATCTGATCTGTGATGTGACTGTTGTTCAGCACACTGCATTGAGCATCAGTTTTAATTGTATTGTCTGTTCTCTAAACTAAATGATTGTTGCTATACAAAAATCAAAACGACAAGTTCGTCTTCGGGTGACCGACAGATGAAGCAGCACATCAGAAACAATCCCTCACGAAAATAAATGCCATGATCATACAAATTGAAGACTTTCTGCTCTGATTTAAGACCTTTTTTAAGGCCTCAATTCACAGAAAAGCAATTTAACACTTTTTTAAGACCCGCGGAAATCCTGGTATTGTCTTTGTTAGGCATTAAGACCCTGGACCACAAAACCAGTCAAAAGTGTCAATTTTTCAAAATTAAGATTTTTACATCATCTGAAAGATAATAATAAGCTCTCCACTGATGTATGGTTTGTTAGGATAGGACAATATTGGTCAAGATACAACTACTTTAAAATCTGGAATCTGAGGGTGCAAAAAAAAAAAAAAAAATCAACATATTGACAAAATTACCTTTCAAGCTGTCCAAATGAAGTTCATAGCAATGCATATTATTAATCAAAAAAATACGTTTTGATATATTTACGGTAGGGAATTTACAAAATATCTTCATGGTACATGATCTGGCTATTGCTACTAATATACCCGTGCTACTTAAGACCAGGGTCCAGGGTCACATGTTGTAGTACACAGAGAAGAAATATGCCCATTTGAATTTATACAATATATTTATTTGTGTAGTAGTGTGTTACATATAAACAGAAAATTCACATTTGCATGTCCATTTTACACATTTCTTTCATGAAGAGACAGTGAAAAGAAAATTGCCACAAAATGACATCCATCAAAGAGAGAGGGGGAAAATACTACTGATACAAGTTTCCATCTTCTTAGTAGACATATTTGAGTATACAAGTACATTTGACAGATTTTGAATCATTTTACCCTGCAGGTTGCTTAAATTTTTATGAAATTCAAATCTGGTGTAAACAAGTAACTACTGTTCCAAGAGCTGAACATATTTCATAGTTTTATAGTTTTGAGAGAAAAAGTTCCCATCCTGAGAACTGGGCCAAAAAGACTGAGAAATTTCAGCAGGATCAACAATATTACTACGAGCAGTAATACCTTTAAAACCTTAACTCAATATCCATCCCTACACAGCACATTTTCATGCTCTTAAAAAAAAAAAAGACAACTTTTAGAAAACTTCTTCCACAAACAGGACAGATGTGAGGCATGAATTAACTCTATTCATAAAAGCAGCTGAAAAACTTATTTCACAGCATGACTTAAAGGGGTCATCGGATGGAAAAGTCACTTTTAAATGGTAGTTTATGTACACAACCACCCCATAATGATCAAAATCCACCCAGTGCTTTTAAAAAAAAAAAATCATAATAAATCATAACCAGTGTCTCAAATCAAGCTGTGCGATATTATAGAGACCCAGGTCGCTTCCACGATTGTTGACTGACACCGGCGTTTTATCTTAGATCCACTTTGAGTGAGCTGTAAACAGTCTGCCATTGTTTTGACGCTGGAGCAGAATGACTTCTAACTAAGCGATTGAGGTGTTTTGTTGTTGGATGTAAAAATGAACACAAAAGTCATTATTTACTCCAAACATCTGAGCTGCTGAAGACGCAGTGGATTACTTTCATTTTTGAAGGAAATGTGCCTACCGATCTGCCAAAATGTGTCTATGTTCATGTGAATCATTCGTGATCTAGCTTTACCTACAGAAGTAGTGAAGTTTTTTTTTTAATTTTTTATGAATCTTTGCAAATCGCCTTTCCTAATAATATGCTAGTTAGCAAGTCCTGCGTCTAAATGCGGTTAACATTTACAGTGTCAGAGAACGGCTAGTCATCCCACAAAATAGAGGGGCAGGGTGAGCAGAGCTTATTAGTATTTAAAGGGCCATATACCAAAACAAGCTGTTTTTGACGAAGCAAAAAGAATGTTGTTTTACACAACTATTTAGAAATTGTAACCAAAGTATGTTATAGACTTTTCATTAAGACCCCAAAGAATCATATCAACTTATGGAAAATGGGCATTCGATGACCCCTTTAACATGTGAGCCTTAAGGTATCTTTTACGTGTGAAAGGCTTTTCTGAAGTGTGAGTTAGCAAATGAACCTTAAGGTGTCCTTTCTGTGTAAAACTCTTTCCACACTCAGGGCAGCTGAAAGGCTTTATCCCAGTATGAATTAACATGTGGTTCCTGAGGATTCCTTTACAGATGAAACCCTTTCCACACTGAGAGCAGGCAAAAGGCTTTACTTCAGCATGAATTAACATGTGAGTCTCAATGTATCCTTTACGTGTGAAAGACTTTCCACACTGAAAGCAGCTGAAAGGCTTTTCCGAACTGTGCGTTACCAAATGGTCATTAAGGTGTCCTTTCTGTGTAAAACCCTTTCCACACTGAGAGCAGCTGAAAGGCTTTATTCCAGCATGAATTAATAAGTGTTTTTTAAGGTTTGCTTTACGTGTGAAAGACTTTTCACAGTGAGAGCAGCTAAAAGGCTTTTCTGAAGTGTGAGTTAGCAAGTGATTCTTAAGGTGTCCTTTCTGTGTAAAACTCTTTCCACACTGAGAGCAGGTAAAAGGCTTTATTCCAGCATGAATTAACATGTGATTCTTTAGGTTTTTGTTACATGTGAAAGTGTTTCCGCACTGACAACAGCTGAAAGGCTTTTCCTCACTATGGATTCTCATGTGTTTCACAAGGCTTCTTTTATGCTTGTAAGTGTTTCCACATTGAGAGCAGCTGAAAGACTTTTCCCCACTGTGATTTCTCATGTGTTTCATAAGGCTTACTTTATGTTTGAAAGTGTTTCCACACTGAGAGCAGGTAAAAGGCTTTTCTGAAGAGTGACTTACCAAATGTTCCTTAAGGAATCCTTTCTGTGTAAAACTCTTTCCACACTGAGAGCAGCTGAAAGGCTTTTCCCCACTATGGTTTCTCATGTGTTTCATAAGGCTTCTTTTATGCTTGTAAGCATTTCCACACTGAGAGCAGCTGAAAGGCCTTTTGACATCTGTTTTGTTAATGCTGCAACTCACTGATTTTTCTCCATTGACATCTTGATCTTTCTGACACTGATGTTTTTCCTCCACATCATTCAAATCTTGTCTTTCTTCTTTCACTTTCATCAGGCCTAAAATAAAATCATCAAAAAGATGAAAATCAATTGGAACATTGCAGGAAATCTCTAAAACATTGCATTACGCTGACAGGCCAGTAGATGGCAAAGTCACTTTGTTAAGAAACGCTATGCGCCAATAGACTGAACACGTAATAGACATGCACATGATGTTACTGTTTTTACAAACGGAGATCTCTTTCACAATGCTGTTGTCTGTATGGAAAACTCAAAAAAACACAGCTGCAGTCTACAGCACTTCAAATTTGATACTTTTTTTGATACTTTTTAAAGTCACGAACTGCATTTTTTAAGATTACATCTTTAATGTAATCTTTAATATTGCCTTCTTAGATCAATGACACGTGAACCAATCGTCTTTTCTTCTTTACTTAAAGCATGAGAAACATCAGATCGTAATTTATTGTAATCGCGGCTAGACATACACACATTAAGTTTAAATCCACCGAAGTTAATCTACTCTCCTGTCTGATATGTTTGTTAAACAGAATGGCGGATTTGCCGTTATGATTGGTCAGATCGCCTGTCAAATCAAGCTTTGCAGGGTCATTTCGAGCCCTCACACGCGCTTGATCATTCCCTACATTCTCACACTCTATCTTCTCTCACCTGCTCACGGGAACACTTTTTTTTGTCAGACGTGGGGCGGGGCGCTTGTTGTTTTAATTGCAACCTCAAATGTCATTGGTTAATCCCAATTTCCAGAAGTCAGTATTGGACTGGCCTCCAGATCATAAAAATTCTTCTCAGAAGCAATCTAGAAATTTGGCATACCGTCAAGGCAAGTACAGTAGACAAAAAGACAATTTGAATTTTATTTCTGGAAATGTATTGTTGCTGTTTTTTGTTTGTTTCTTTCTTTAAATCAGGGTAAAGAGAGACAAAGGAGTGGAGGATGTACAGATTGTCATGTTCATGTTTTCTTCAATAGGCCCTGTAAACAGTTTTATGATTCCAAAAAGCGAAAATAAAGTATAATAATATCATCTTGATGTCGGTTCAGTCGCATTTTTAGTAGAAACAGTTAAGATCTTCTTTTCACAAGTACCCGCAGACACCCTGTGTCTAAAACTTTATTTTAATGTACCACAAACAATCAAGATAAATGAAGAATAAACACCAACCGCCTTGTTCCTCGTGTTTTATTCTCCATGGTTCTGGTTCCTCCTGTTTTATTTTCCAGGGTTCTGGTTCCTCCTGTTTTATTCTCCAAGGTTCTGGTTCAGTCGTGTCCTCCTCACTCTCCTCTTTAACAAACACCATCTTCACAGCAGCAGATCTCAGTTCAGCTGATTCTCCTCCAGATATTCCTGCTTGCTTTAGAACTTAGTCACAACTATGAGGATGAGAATAGTACAGGCATTTACTGACCTGATTCAAAAACTGTATTTTTATACATACAGAGCGTGCATTTCTAACCGTTTGTAATAATACAGCATCACAACAAAACAGAGAGCGCGTGAAACTAATCTTCTTCCTCTGAGGTTTAACGGTGTTTGGCAAACAAACTTGTGTGTTTTAGCGCCACCCGCTGGACTGGAGTGTAAAGTGTCGAGAGGAAATAAGTCGGGGGAATTATTTTTGGCCATCGGGAGAATCCCCGGTGGATGGGTGGAAAGTGCCCAGGTGGTGCAGAAAGGCAAAACGGTCCTGTTTAGGACTTCAAGTGCAGACCATTTACATCTGTAATAGACTGAATGGGATGAATAAGATTGTGTCGCTTTGACGCTGCATGTCGTCTGTAGTGTAAACCTTACTATTACTAAACATAACCCTGCTGTGTTCGATTAATTTTTCAGCATGTTTTTTTGCGTAATAGAGATTAAATCTATTAGGTTCTCAGCATGTCATGTTCTTTTTTGGGACAAAATTGACTGGGCCCTAGGTGCAACCTATTTGGGCTCCACATGGATGTGTTCACTGGTAGATTTCAGTGGTAGGTAAAAGAATACTGAAAAAGTGAAAGTGAAAGTGACGACATATTGTCAAGTATGGTGACCCATGCTCGAAATTGGTCTCTGCATTTAACCCATCACGAGTGCACACACACAGCAGTGAGAAGTGAACACACACCCGGAGGAGTGGCCAGCCATTGCTCCAGCGCCAGGGACCAATTGGGGGTTCGGTGCCTTGCTCAAGGGCACTTCAGTCATGGTATTGAAGGTGGAAAGAGCGCTGTTCATTCACAATCCCCACCTTCAATTCCTGCTGCTGCTGCCGATTAAACTGATTAAACTGATAAGAACATATACTACAATTTATCTTAGCCAAAAGGCAGAGAAGCTGGGAAAAGTCGATCTATATTATAGTACACAGAGAAAGAATATGCACATTTGAATTTATACAGTACATTTATTTGTGTAGTAGTGAGTTGCATGTAAACAGAAAATGCACATGTGCATGTCTACTTTTACACATTTCTTTCATGAAGAGAAATATACAGTGAACAGAAAATTGCCACAAAATGACATCCATCAGAGAGAGAGGGGGAACAAAAACACTATTGCTACAAGTTTCCATTTTCTTGGTGGACATTGGTAGATATTTGAGTATACATGTACATTTGACAGATTCCAAATAATTTTGCATGTGAAGACTCATATGATGAAAAAAAAATATACATATACACATTCCAAAACAGATCCCAAAAGCTGAACATGTTTCATAGATTTATAGTTTTGAGAGAAAAAGTTAACATCCTGAGAATTGGCCCAAAGGGATTGAGAAATACAAAATGTCAGCAATGTGCTTAATTTCTTTAAAATGTCTGAACTATTATGAATACCAGATGGATCAGCAGTATCAGTAAGAGCAATAAGACTTTAACAATATCCATCCCTACACAGCACAAGTTTTGGTCATCAGATGCAAAATTCACTTGTTGTTTGAAGATGAATGTGCATTGGCAGTGTGAACCTTAAGGTGTCCTTTCTGTGAAAAAGTCTTTCCACACTCAGAGCAGCTGAAAGGCTTTATTCCAGCATGAATTAACATGTGCTTCCTCAAGGTTCCTTTACATATGAAACCCTTTCCACACTGAGAGCAGCTAAAAGGCTTACTTTCAGTGTGAATTAACATGTGAGTCTTAAGGTATCCTTTACGTGTGAAAGACTTTCCACACTCAGAGCAGGTGAAAGGCTTTTCTGAATTGTGCGTTACCAAATGATGATAAAGGTGTCCTTCCTGTGTAAAACTCTTACTGCACTGAGAGCAGCTAAAAGGCTTTATTCCTTTATGAATTAACATGTGTTTTTTAAGGTTTGCTTTGCGTGTGAAAGCGTTTCCACAGTGAGAGCAGATGTACGGTTTTTCTGCAGTGTGAGTTACCAAATGATTGTTAAGGTGTACTTTCTGTGTAAAACTCTTTCCACACTGAGCGCAGGTAAATGGTTTTATTCCAGCGTGAATTAGCATATGATCCTGAAGGTTTTTGTTACACGTGAAAGTTTTTCCGCACTGACAACAGCTGAAAGGCCTTTCCCCATTATGAATTCTCATGTGTTTCATAAAGCTTCCTTTCTGTTGGAAAGTGTTTCCACACTGAGAGCAGCTAAAAGGCTTTATTCCGGTATGAATTAACAAGTGAGTCTTAAGGTATGCTTTACGTGTGAAAGACTTTCCACACTCAGAGCAGCTGAAAGGCTTTTCTGAAGAGTGGCTTACCAAATGATCCTTAAGGTGTCCTTTCTGTGTAAAACTCTTTCCACACTGAGAGCAGCTGAAAGGCTTTTCCTCACTATGGATTCTCATGTGTTTCATAAGGCTTCTTTTATGTTTGTAAGCTTTTCCACACTGAGAGCAGCTGAAAGGCCTTTTGACGTCTGTTTTTTGAACACTGCAGCTCACTGATTTTTCTCCAGTCACATCATGATCTTTCTGACCCTGATGGTTCTCGTCCACCTCATTCAGGTCTTGTATTTCTTCTTTCACTTTTATCACGCCTAAAATGAAATCATTAAAAAGATGAAAATCAATGGAAACAGTCCCTGTTTACACAGATCCATGTAAACAACTAAAAACACTGTATTATGCCCCTCTTTTTGTTAGGAAAAAGTACATATTTTTGAGTATGTAGCAGAATAATAGGCAAGCTTTGGGAGGCTTTACTACTTTGTCATAGCTGCGTAATATAATATTGTGTATATGCAACTTATATAGTTTTATTGTACATAACAAAAAATAATATTTTATTAATTTCAACAAATTTACGGTCAATACAGATGCTGCACACAGAGGTGTACCTACATGAAGTGGGGGCCCCAGGCAAAATTAATCAGTGAGGCCCTTCTAAAAGACTTTTTTTGTTTTTTTGTTAATGCATCTTTGTTGCTTAGTGATATAATTACACAACATATGAAATGTGGACAAAACACATCTAATAGCATATAATGCACAAAACCTGTGCAATCAAATCTATAGAATTGTCTTCTTTTCTGGAATTATTGTTGCCAGAAGCCCATCAACCACTGGACTTCCATGACTGACTGATGAAATAACACAGAGAGTACCTTTCGATTTTAAAGAAATTGCGGATCCATCCTTGTTAGCATTTTCAAGCTGATATTGGTCAGTGAATTCTCGTTTTTTATTTTATTATTTAGCCTAATAGTTATTTGAATTACATGCTAAATAGGTACTTATTGAACTTTTTTATATCAGCATGTGAATGAGTTGCGGCGAAGCTCATGAAAAGAATGTTTTGTTTAACAGTGTATTGGCAGTCTGTGCGATTCTCTTCGCGAAACACAAACTATATCTTTTGTGGAGCCTAATGAATTCAAACACAATATCGAACAGAGAATATATATATATATATTTTTTTTTTTTCATTTTTAATCAATTATTATCAATTACAAAAGGCTGTAAAAATGGGAATGTTAAAATATTTAAGGCCATTATTATTTGCTCATGGAAACAATGACGAATAAAATGTGTTATATTTGGCTAGTGGAATAGAGTGTGGGCAGAAACATAAATTGGTGCCTACAGTATATGCTTACAGTTGTCCTGTTTCCTCTTTTATTCCTCTTTTTTTCACTTCAGGCTGCCTGTCAGATTTGTCCACTTCATTATGTTTAACGTGCGTGTTTATGCATGTCTACAAATCTTTTCAGTTCATTCCTAAATTGTGCAAACTCAGCTTCCATAGGAATGGATTAAAAATGCTTGTGTCCCGCGTTCTGCTCCGCTCCAGATCATGCATTTTTTTAAACTACAGCATCGCGAGGATGCGCTGCACCTGTTTGCAAAAAGTGTAATCAGTGTAATGAAAGAGAGGGCCTCATAGCGGGGATAGAGAGGTGTCGCTGCGTGGTATAGCAATTTAATTTCTGTTTATTTAAATGGTCATCAGGGGCCCCTTAAAATGCGGGGCCCCAGGCATTTGCCTGCCTTGCCTGCCCCATTGCTACGCCACTGGCTGCACACACACACATACATATAGACACGTTTTTCACTGACACGCCCCCAACTTGTAAACTCTGGGCTTAAAGAAAATTTTGAATTCCCCACTGGTACTAACGACTTCGTGGTGACGTTCATGTAAATACGATCTCTCTGACCTGACTTGAACGCACCATACCTGTCCGTCGGTCGCGCATATCCGCTAGATCTGTAGTTTTTTAACACTTTTTATGCGTGTTTGTAGTTCTAATCGAATCCTCGTATACCGCGCAATGTGTTGTGAACGATATTAGCCGTTAGAGTGTGCATCGACCTGCACTCTGAATTCTAACCGGAAATAAATGAAGAATAAACACCAACCTCCTTGTTCCTCGTGTTTTATTCTCAAGGGTTCTGGTTCCTCCTGTTTTATTCTCATGGGTTCTTGTTCACTCATGTCCTCTTCACTCTCCTCTTTAATAAACACCATCTTTACAGCAGCAGATCTCAGTTCAGTTCAGATGACTCCTCCAGATATTCCTGCTTGCTTCAAAACGTAGTCAAGACTATCAGGATGAGAATATTACAGATATTTACTGACCTGATTCAAAAACGCTAGATTTCTATTCACAGAACGTGCACTTCTGACGGTTTGTATGAAAACAGCATTACCACAAAATAACAGAGCGTGGTGAAACTAATCTTCCTTCTCTTCCTCTTCTTCAATCTCATGTGTTTTAGCGCCACCCGCTGGACTGGAGTGTGAAGCGGCGAGTACTAATGGGCGAATGAACTGCAGACCGGAGATGTCCAATATGGGGCGTGAACTCCAAAAGTGGCCAGAACCTCCTGAAATCTAAAATAATATAAAATCTGCTATATAAATAAGTATGCTCAGTGAGAGCAGAGCCCTAAAGCTCGTGGCCAGTGGTGTTCCGACTGGAGTTTGAACCTTTGCTTAATGATATAGGCGTGGGGTAGGTTTAAGGGTTGATTGAGGTTGGTGATTAAAAGTATACCTGTCAGTTTGAAAACTTTGTTTAAAGCTTATTTATGTTATGGCTGTGTAAACAACCATTTTCCTACTTGCATTCGATGGAGTTCATGTATTAGATAAAAAATGCAATAATGTTTTTTTTTATCGGAAATGCTCTTTATTCAACTCCAGGATAATTTCTAAAGCACAAATCTAAATGGAGGATATGTTATCCGGACTCCGTATTGAAAAAAAACTTCTGGACCTTTTCTCCCAGACTTTTTATTCCAAGTATAATTAAAGAACTCAGTTTCAATATTGTTCATAGATACTACCCTTGTAATTTATTCTTGAGCAGGTTCTCTGAGAATATATCTTCATTGTGTTCATTTAGTAATACTGATGAAGAAACTACATCTGGTCTACATCTGTTTTGTCATTTGTCATTTCCCATTCTCCAAGTCTTTTTGGTCAAGAGTATATATATATATATATATATATATATATATAACTCTCATATATATATATATAACTCTCATATATATATATATATATATATATATATGTGTGTGTGTGTGTGTGTGAGTGTGTGTGTACCTGGTATTTATCACGTTATGGGGACCAAATGTCCCCACAAGGATACCAGTAAATTTTGACCTTGTGGGGACATTTGTGAGGTCCCCATGAGGAAACAGGCTTATAAATCATGCAGAATGAGTTTTTTTTTGAGAAAGTAAAAGTGTGCACAGTCTCCTGTGAGGGCTAGGTTTAGGTATAGGGTAGGTGTAGGGCGATAGAAAATAGGGTTTGTACAGTATAAAAACCATTACGCCTATGGAATGTCCCCATAAAACATGTAAACACAACATGTGTGTGTGTGTGTGTAAGATTTTCATTCTAAAGACATACTGTATTTTTGCTTTGTGATCTAGGTAAATTTCAGCTTCATAAAGCCAGAGCTGTTCATTGTAAACCTTAACTTTAGGTTGTTTTCATCTGATTTGAAGTCTCTTTTTGCTTCTTTTAAGAATGTGTCCAAATCTTTGAAACATTTAACACTGAGTCTATAGTACATCTTTGCGTGTTTTTTTTTTTAAATATGTATAATATATTATGTTGATTTGTGAGGCTTGTATAACTGTATGTGATGCTGTCCGTATGCCCCCTGTTACTTCTTCATTTTACCTTCATTTTAAAATACTATACAGTTCAGTTGAAAGTTTATATGCTGAATGTAAGAATAAAATAAATTTGAAAAGTGAAAGTAAACAAGAGCTTGTGCGATGAAAATTACGTTCGTATAGCAACAGTCGGCTAGAAGATACCAATTGCCATAATGGTCTAGTCTTTATTTTTCTCAAAACAATTGATCCCTTCAGTGTTCTAGACATGATTACGGCCTTGTTTGGCATAAAAAAAAACTATGATCCAGAGAAAGAGAACATGGATTTATTTTTTATTTTTTTTCACTATTCAAAAAAGAGAAAAAAGTTTATTTTGTTGTGAAAGTGCATGATATTCTTTTTCTTCTTCTTCTTCTTCTTCTTCTTTTCTTATCAGTGTACATATAATAATATTAAATAAAATTAACTTGACCTTCAAGGGGGGCGGGGTGCCTCCCTAATATAATCACTGGCCTCAACAAAGCACTTTAGATGATAGGGTAACATGTTTCTTAGAGCCATATGGACATTATGCAAATAGGAGAATACTGAAGTTAGTTACAATTATTATTTACTGCAATTGTATTTTTCAAAATCATCAAGAATGTTTAAACTGTTATTATATATGTTTTATTATGTCTTCGCTAACTGATGACTGATTACACGACATCATATCCGAGTTAGTGGTGTAGCAAGCGAGAGACGGAGAGATAAAGTTTTTGGCCGTCGTTCCATATTGTGTTATATAAAGGTAAATGTTTGTGCCTGCTTTGAAATACAAAAACAGGAATCAAAAAGGAATATAAAGACATGGATGAGTTCGTCGCGTCAGTCTGGTTGCTTAAAACGGATTGTACATTTGCAAACTTGGGTAACGGAGTGCCATTACAACTGGTCATTACAATTATGGTCAGCGTGATAAGTGTTAAAAATTCAGTTAAAAATGACTTAATTTCTGTTGGCATGAACTCTTTAACTTTGCAGAATATACTAAACAGTTCTTACAAAAGTTATGAAGTTTTTCTTTTCTTTTTTTTTGGCAAGCAACAGAGTTATATAGGAGACTATAGAAATGTAGGTTTTTTTCTCTCTTTTTTCCTCCTGAAATCAATGCCTCACACTCCATCCCAGTAGGTGGTGGAATATGGACCAAAGCTGGTTTGCCAACCGCCATTAACGTCCAAGAAGAAGAAGATTTATTTCATTCAAGGTAGCAATTAAAGCATGTGTGATCAATGTTAGCTTCCCTAAGAGTTAAGCTAAGAAACAAAATTGGACGCCAGTTTGGGCAGTTTGTGTGTAAATGTAGGTTTTTACCAACTTTTTCCACTTTTTGATTTTAGTGAGATATTGCATTGTAAATGTTCGCATAGTTATCAGCAAAGCTCTCTTGTTGTAGACCATTAAATCGTTATGCTGTCTCAGAAGTCTGTGTGAAATCACTTTCAGGAGGAGCTGTGAACAAACGCTGCCTGCAAAGCCATTGTCTGATAAGGTAGAGACTGGTCAAAGCTTTCGGGCGCAGCAGCAGCGAGTCTTAGGAGAGGTGAGCAATTCACATATGTTCATGCAACAGTGTACAAGGTCGTTTCTGCCATGTTTTCATGGAGTAGTACAGCGCATTTTGTGTGTTTGCTGAACATTTCCCTTAAAAAAAATTATACGCATGGTTTTATTGTACTAAAATAGTAACCATGTTTTTTGATATCTTGATTACCCCTTCTATAAGCACAGTTTTACAACAAATACCATGGTTAAACTATGCTTAGTGTAGTAAATCCATGGTTAATTTGTGGCTACCACGGTTTAACTATATAGTAACTATTTTTTTTATTTTTAATTTTTTTTTTTTTATTTATTTATTTTTTGTTGTTGTTGTTTTGTTTTGTTTTTTGTAGTAAAACTATGGCTAATTTTTAGAACAGCAGGCAACAGTCCTTTGAGGAAAACATGTTAATTTTATTAAGACTTGAGCGGTTTTGTGTTTTTGCATATTTACACTTGTAAATAGTTGCTTTTAAAAATGTGAAAGTGTTCATTTGTTTAAAAAAATGTCTTGTACCTTTTTAAATACTCTGTAGACTCCAGTAGGAGAACAAATGCCAGTGTTATTGTCCTGCTAACGGGCACTGTAATTTCGCATAGAAAACATGGAAATAATTTTTTTTTCTTGCAAAGATATGCATGCTGCTTCTGTTTTCCACGCACATTTTTATAAAGATGGATATAGAACACTATTTTCTGGATTATAAATCGCGTGTTTTATCAACTGAAACGTGCTGCGATTTACAAGGCGATTTATAGCAATCGGATTGGAATGAGAAAGGCAAGTGAGTTTGTATTGCGCATTTTCCAGCAACCACGCCGCTAGTTTCAGTTTCGCTTTAAATATTTAGGCTGGGTGTTTATGATAAATATTTATAGTGAATGACAGTATAATTTGTGTTTGTTTTTTTACTTATATTTTCGTTCCTTTTTCTGTTCTGAACACAGGTAAACATTGGCCTACCATATTCATACAGTATTTATTTTATTTGTGCAGGTCTTAAAAAGTCTTTATTTTACACATCTTGCAGATACACCGTCAATTATTTCCAGTATGGCGGATGTCTTACGTATAGCGGCCGATAAAAACGCGCTATCTACCAATAATTAATATGCAGCTGTAATGCACGTTGGCAGTTTTGATCAGCAGCGTAGCAGATCTATTCCGCCAAGACCAAACACATTAACACTGTCGTGTCTATTACTATGCCAATCCCTCCGATAGTTGTCATGACGGAACTATATTTAGATGTGCTCTAGTGCAGTTATTTACTAACGATGGGACGATAAATCGTTCCAACGCGAATCGAGAAATGATTCGGCATCGATTCTGAGATTTTCCGAATACATCGCGATGCTTTCTCAAATCGATTTTGAGCTTAGTTTGATTCTGAACAGCAGATGGCACTGCTTTTGAGGACATCTAATTTACTTAAATAAATGTTTAAATGTGTAAATTAGTTTAACAGTGACTGATTTATTGTTGATTGCACACAGAAATTCATATTCAGTGAAGCTCCTCCCACAAACCCTGCAGAATGAACCACACTGAAGATACTGAGGAACAAACAGGTTGGTGTTTATTCTTCATTCTTCATTAATGAGGCTGAATATTTTGAAGCTTCAAGCTGACTTCGATTTGTTGTAATAGGGTACTTTTTCCAATAATATCTTCTTTTCAACATATTTAATAGTTCTCCCTATAGAAACGTGGGATTTGTAAGTATAATGTTTTAAAAAATAATAATTTGAAGATTGGTGTACTTCATTCATGGAGAGTGTTATTGAAGTATAGTTTATAAAAATGCATCAAACTGACCAAAAAGTTATATAGCAGTTGTCTACTTTCTTGTACATCAGTGTCACTGAAAATCAACCAATTTTACTTTTATTTCAGAGTTGATTAAACAAAACAATGACAATGAAGAATTGGGTGAAGCTGAGGAGAAAAATCATGTCAAAACTGGAGGAGAACCTTTGAGTTGCTCTCAAACCAATCAAGATGATTTAAAGAAAATAAGATCAAATAAATCTTTCATCTGCACTCAGTGTGGAAAGAGTTTCTCACACAAAACAAATATTGGCCGTCACATGAGAATTCATACTGGAGAGAAACCGTACACTTGTGATCAGTGTGGGAAGAGTTTCGTACAATCAGCAAACCTTAAGGTACACATGAACATTCACACTAGAGAAAAAACGTACAAGTGTTCACACTGTGACAAGAGATTCAGTCGGTCAGAACAACTGGAAAAACATGAGAGGATTCACACTGGAGAGAAACTTCATAGGTGTTCACACTGTGACAAGAGATTCCGTCAGTCTCGAGACCTGAGAACACACGAGAGGATCCACACCGGAGAGAAACCGTACAAGTGTTCACACTGTGAAAAGACATTCAGTAATTCTGGATACTTGAAAACACATGAGAGGACACACACTGGAGAGAAGCCGTACAAGTGTTCACACTGTGACAAGACATTCAGTCAGTCTGGATACCTGAAAACACATAAGAGGATTCACACTGGAGAGAAACCGTTTACATGTGATCAGTGCGGAAAGAGTTTCACACAAAATGTAAACCTTATGGCTCATATGAGAATTCATACTGGGGAGAAACCGTTCTCTTGTGATCATTGTGGAAAGAGTTTTACTCACTTAGCAAACCTTAAGGGCCACATGAACATCCACACTAAAGAGAAGCAGCACGCATGTGATCAGTGCGGCAAAACTTTTTTGTGGGCTCCAGACCTGAAGAAACACCTGAGAGTTCATACAAAGGAGAAGCCGCATTCATGTCATTTGTGTGGAAAGAGTTTTTCATTTCTACAAAATTTGAGAGTACATCAGAAAATGCATACAGTTATGAGAGAGTACATGTGTTGTGAGTGTGAAGAGACTTTTACTTCAGCAAACTGTTTAAAACAGCACCAGAGGATTCACACAGGAGAAAAATCTTATAAGTGTTCACTCTGCAGCAAGAGATTTAGTCAGCCAGGAAATCTGAAAACACACCAGAAGATTCACACTGGAGAGAAACCTTATAAGTGTTCATACTGTGACAAGAGATTCATTCAGTTAATACAACTGAAAACACATGAGAGGGTCCACACTGGAGAAAAACCGTATCACTGCACTGAATGTGGGAAGCGTTTCAGTCAACTATCTTCTCTACAGAGTCACACAAGGAACAATCACAGCTCATCTTCAGATCCAGCACTTGCAGTTCTGATGCCGCTTCCTCACCAAATGTGACACAATAATGCATCAAGCAATAAAATATAATCTGGGTAAATCATAAATATATGATAGAGTGACATGGCAAAGAAACATTATCTAAAGTGAATAAATTTAATCCTCATCTTCAAAACTATGAAAGCATATGGGTAGCAAAATTCAGTTTGAAATGTACCATGCAAAATGGCAATGCAATATGTAAAATGGTAATGTATTTCTGTATTTAAATTTACATTTTCCCATACATGTGCAACATTTAGTGCACAATGAAAATTCAATTATATAATTTACATTTGCCATTTCTTACAGTGGTTTTAATATGGAAATGAACATATTTTTAACGTTAATATTTTATTAATATTTTAGTTGCAAAATCAAAATGTATTATCCAAAGTGATCAGATGTTTTACATGTCCAAGCAAAAACTGTAGCAAAATTATAATTTAAATGCTGCTTTCCTAAGTGTATTTAGATTTAGGGGTAAGACATTTGGGATTGCATTTTCATCATAAAACCACGTGATAATTGTAGCAAAATGCAATGAGAATTTCAGAATGCATTCTTAGGGGCAGCCAGAGGGTAGCAAAATTTTTTTATTTTTCTTAAATGCATCGACATGTACATATAGGACATTTCAAGTGATTAAATACTATATTACTATATTAAATAATATATTAAAACTACTGTAATAACTACTGTAATTGTACTAAATGTTGCACATATGTATAAGAAAATGTACATTTAAATACAGAAATACATTGTCATTATACATATTGCATTGCCATTTTGCATATTACATTTTAAATTGAATTTTGCTACCCATATGTTTCCATACAAAACAAGCAGATTCAGCTGTTTCAGATCAACACAAAGATGGAGTTCCTCCCCAAAGAACAAAATGTCAAAATGAACAAAATGTCAAAACATTTTATCTTTACCATTTTGCTTCATGATATGACACCATTGTACTTTCTTATGAGTTTCACATTATGTTTAATTGTCTTACAATGCATATGTGTCACTTGTTTGATTACCCTTTGCTTACTAAAGGAAAGTAGAAGCTTTTTACAAACTGTTCTTGTTCAGGAAGCTGAAAAAGAGGCCCACTTTTAAGTGGGCCTAAGATGTCATTTTAATTTGTTCTTCATTGATGTTTTTAAAATGACCGAGCTATTCTTCCACTTAAGATGGATTTAGGAAACACAGATGCAAGTTACACTGCAATGTAGCTTTGCAACTGATGATTCTTTCCCTCTATTGTAAGTATGGTACCTGAACCTGGTATTAAATGAGCCCTGTGGCTAAATTATGAAAGACTGTAGTATTGATAAGCTCTAATGTTAATTTTTCTATTTTTGGTGCTGGTGAAATAAAGGAAATGCTCTTGCAATCTATTATTGCTATGTAAATATTATCAAGCTATTATCAACTGTAGCTTGTCAACCATTTCTACATGCGGTAATATCAAGAAATTCATCACTGATGCATTTTTGTTATTTTGTGATCCAAAAGCTAGATCTCTGTGTTATATTGTTATGCTGGTTGAAAGTCTCTTCACATCTAGATAGCAATCATTAAGTTAAGTGATCTAAATGTATTTATTTGTATTTATATTGTCTTTGGAAGTCACAGAACCAAAAAATGTTTGACCAGTTGGATTATTTGGTCCGAACATTACGATAGGCTGTTCTGCCTGCCTGTCAAAATATATATTTGCACATCTCAGTGCACCCTGTTTGCACAGACATGATATGTCATTAGTGCGTTCATTATGCTACTGCAGACCGATCAAGAATGAAAGAAAAAATGGGTTATTATTGTAATAGTATGCACTTTGTACTGTAAAGTTTTGACATGAGGTAATCTGACAACGTTGCATTCAATCCTCAGTGTCCTCGTTGTGTCGCTGGTTAGCATCTGGTCCGCCTGTGTGTGTTCATGTGTTTTGGAGGAGGTGTGGCTTTGGAGAGCGATTAGCTTCTCTTTGAGCAAAGATTTTTTTGATATTTATACTTTATTTAATATTTGTATACAGTAGTTGTAGAATACTGGCACTGCTAGAGATATTGTGCAAAAATAGATTCCCAATTAAGTTAAATTAAATGAAATTAAGTTTGGTCAATCATTTATCCCAATGTTTAATACACTGTATCACAGAAAATTAATAAGGTTGAGGTTTGAGTTGCCTTTAAAATTAGGTAAAAAGGGTTTATGCACTTTAGAAAGAAAAAAAAACACATAGTGTATAAATAGTGATGAATTTTTATTTGTTTGTGACCATGAAACCAACAATGTCTTTAGAATAAACATCTGCCTAAGGGGAAAATGAAGGAATATGTTGACAAATCTTGAAACATACTTGACTAGACATACAAGTTTTGGTAACAGGGCTGAGAAACATGCATCTTTCTTTCACTTAAAAATCGTGTAAAAAAAATAAATAAATAAAGTAACCTGAGATTGACCAGTACAGATTGACCAGTGATTCAGTCTTTAAAAAAAAAAAAAAAACATATACTGGAAGAGTTTTGGAAGCAAATAGACGCACTCAGTAATTTTCCCCGTATTATTTTCCCTCATCTCGACGCTTCACACTCCAGTCCAGCGGGTGGCGCTAAAACACAAACGTTTGTTTGACAAACACCATTAAACCTCAAAGGAAGAAGATTAGTTTCACAGCGCTGTGTTTTGTTGTGATGCTGTTTTAATACAAGCTGTTAGAAATGTTGTTTCTGTAAATAGAAAAAAAAGACAATAAGTTTTTGAACCAATCTAGTAAATATCTGTAATATTCTCATCCTCATATTCGTGACTAGCTCTGAAGCAGGCAGGAATATCTGGAGGAGAATCAACTGAACTAAGATCTGCTGTTGTGAAGATGGTGTTTGTTAAAGAGGAGAGTGAAGAGGACATGAGTGAACCAGAACCCTGGAGAATAAAACAAGAAGAAGCAGAAACCTGGAGAATAAAACAGGAGGAACACGGAGGTTGGTGGTTATGCTTCATTCATCTTTAATGAGTTTGTGGTACATTAAGCTAACAAACATTAAGGGAGGTTTTGAAAATGCTATTAGAAAGTATTAAATGTGATGTTTTGATACCTACAGATAGACATCTTATCAGGTATAATATAAAGAAATATAACTAATATAAAGAAATGATGTGAATAAATAAACAGCTTAAGAAAGTAAATGACTTAAAAATGCATCTGATGGTAAAAACTGAAACGTTTTTGTATTTTTTGAAAGTTACATAGAGATGACAACTTTGTCAAAACAATCATGTTCACGCAGATCAATTAATCTTCACTTTGTGAAGAAAAAATACATGCCTGTAGACTGAACAACACATGCACATGATGTTGCCGCTTGTGTTTTTGTAGTTTACATTCTGTATCCTTTCAATAACAAGCACTTTGAACCCTGATTTAGAAACTTTGAAGGTATACTTCACCCAAAAATGAAAATTCTGTCATCCTTTACTCACCCTGGAGTTGTTCTAAAAGTGAATGCATTTCTTTGTTCTGCTCGAAGGAAGATATTTTGAAGAATGTTTGTAACCAAACATTTTTGTGCACCATTGACTTCCATAGTAGGAAAAAAGAAAAAATACTATGGAAGTGTATGGTGCCCGGAAACTGCTTGGATACAGACATTCTTCAGAATATCTTCTTTTTAGTTCAGCAGAAGAGAGAAATTCACACAGTATCAGAAGAACTTAATGGTGAGTTAATGAAGACAGTATTTTCATTTTTGGGTGAACTATTCCTTTAAAGCCTCCAAAAAATGCTGATGTTGTGTAAATGCACAGCCAAAACGCATACATTTTCAGTATTTTGTTGAAAAGGGTGTTGCATAAATGCCTCATTAATAATCATAAATTCTACTAGAGTTAGATTTAAGGTGTTTCCAAGACAAAATTTTCAAATAAACTTTGTATGCAATTTGGTTGTTAATTTTTTCAAAGTTTACAATCTAAAGAAAAACAACTTTGTGTAAACCGTGACATCATTTGCATATGTAATATGAGTTAAGTCTACAGGCGCAGTGTTTTTTTTTTTACAAACTCACATCGCCATATTCTTGCCTGTAAGCATAATACAACATTTTTAGTTTTCCTGGATCTGTATGAACAGGGATTGTTTTGACAATTTTGTCATCTGTAGGTGAAACTTTGAAAAAAACAAAAACAAAAAAAAAAACAATGGAAAGATAAAGTGTTCTGCTTGTTGTCATGTTGAATGCACCCTAATTTTCTTTTGATTTCGAAATGCCCTGATTTATTTTCAGCAATTTAATGTTGACATTTTTAGGCCTGATTAAAGTGAAAGAGGAAATACAAGATCTGAATGAAGTGGAGGAAACGCTTCAGCATCAGACAGCTCATGATGCAACTGGAGAAAAATCAGCGAGTTTCTCCAAAACTGAAAACAGTTGTTCGCAACGCAACATTCAAGGAAAAGAGGTCAAAAGGCCCTTTAGCTGCTCTCAATGTGGAAGCACATTTACTCGTAAAAAATACCTTGAGAATCACATGAGAATTCATAATAGAATAAATCCTTTCACCTGCTCTGAGTGTGGACATACTTTTACACACAAAGGAAGCCTTAAGAATCACATGTTAATTCATACAGGAAAAAAGTCTTTTACCTGCTCTCAGTGTGGAAACACGTTCAGTCACAAAGGAAGCCTTTGGAATCACATGAAAATTCACACTGGAATAAACTCTTTCAGCTGCTCTCAGTGTGGAAAGAATTTCACGCAGAAAAGAAAACTTAATGAGCATATGCTAATTCACACTTCACAAAACCAGCTAACTTGTCCTCAGTGTGGAAAGACATTTACGTGTAAAGGAAGTCTGAAGACTCACATGTTAATTCATGCTGGGATAAAGCCTTTCGTCTGCCCCCAGTGTGGGAACAGTTTTAGATATAAAGGATGCCTTAAGGATCATTTGGTAACTCACTCTTCAGAAAAGCCTTTCACCTGCTCTGAGTGTGGAAAGTCTCTGTCACGTAGAGAAAGCCTGAAGAATCACATGTTAACTCATGCTGGAATAAAGCCTTTCGTCTGCTCTCAGTGTGGAAAGAGTTTTACACAGAAAAAACAACTCAATGAGCATGCACTTATTCACACCTCAGAAAAGCCTTTCACCTGCTCTGAGTGTGGAAAGACTTTGTCACGTAGAGAAAGCCTGAAGAATCACATGTTAATTCATGCTGGAATAAAATCTTTTACCTGCTCTCAGTGTGGAAAGAGTTTCACACAAAAAAAACAACTTAATGAACATGTGCTTTATCACACCTCAGAAAAGTCTTTAACCTGCTCTCTGTGTGGAAAGAGTTTCAAACGTAAAGAAAGCCTTAAGAATCACATGTTCACTCATGCTGGAATAAAGCCTTTCAGCTGCTCTCAATGTGGAAAGAGTTTTACACAAAAAAAACAACTTAATGTGCATGTGCGCATTCACACTTCAGAAAAGACTTTAACCTTTTAATTCACATGTTAATTCATGCTAGGGGAAAACCTTTTTGCTTACTCTCAGTATGGAAAGTGTTTCACCTGTAAACAAGGAGTTAATAGTCACATGAGAATTCACATTGAAGCTATTCCTTATGCATGTCATCTGTGTGAAAAGAGCTTTAAATTGGAAACAAGGCTCAAAGCTTATTTGTACTCTGCAGTAAGGTTATTTAAAGGTGCAGTAAGCAATTTTTGGGAAAACTGTTGAATGTGAATCAGACTGAACCCCTCAACACACTTGGAGTCAGTCAGATTTAGGGGGTGTGTCACTCCTAAGCCATTTAGTCACTGTTAGACACTGGTTTGAGTTTAATGTACTTAAAGTACATGAAGTATGCAGTGTCAATTTTGACGGCAAATTTCTATTTAGTTTTAGTCATAGCTTTTTGTATGAAGTGCCATTTAGTTCTAGACATATTGTAGTCATTTGGATTGCTTTAGTCTATGTATAGTCGACTACATATAAGATTACAGATTACTAAATCTACTCTAAATTTGGTCAACTAAAGTCTAATGGGTTTAGTTAAATTGTAATGTATTAAGCATTTCTCAACATTTCCAAACTGAATCAGTTCTGGAGAAAACCTCTATAAATCTGTTAATATGGATGATATTAAGGTTTGAACTTGAAATACAGATTTAACTAATTTGACATATAATCTATTTATTTATCTTGAAATGAAATAAAACTACTTCTTAAGGAAACAAGAACATGGTCTTCTTTTTGATTAATGATATATGCATTCTGTATAACAACATGCCCACAATATTCTTCTTACTTTCAAGCAGACACTGTATGAATTAAATGTGGATTTATCCTTTAAAAAGCTACCTAAGTTATTCAGTCAAGAATTTAGAGATAAAGATAAGTGACAGTAAGTGATCTCTTTTTCTTTTGTTAGATAATTAATGACAGACAGCAGGAGATATATTACACTGCTGTGACTTGTTGTTGTCAAAAATTCTTACTTTGGTACCAGTCAGTACTGAAATTTTAAAAATGTCCATTTCTTGCTAACATCTTAGCATTATTGAGCGGATTGGTAAATACCGCTGATTGGCCATCGTGATCACGCGCTCAACAGATGTTGAGTATTTTGGTACCATTCACAAATTCAAAAAACCTGTAATATTCACTATAAATAAATATTACAGCACTATATTATAAGCACTATAAATAAAGGTGACTTGACTTGAACGTAAACAGTTGAGAAGGAAATCAGATGTGTATCATTATATTGTATGTATTTTCTGATCCTGACACAAATAAATGATTTACCATCAGTGCATCACTTCTCATTGTAAAACAGTGCGAGGGTTTTAATTTTTTGAAAGTCAGGGCAGTTGTGGTCTAATGATTAGAGTCAGACTTTAATGACACTATAGGTTGAGAAATTCAACTGAGCTGATCTATGCCGTTTTCTGTAGGGACGCTTTATAACCAAGCTGAACTAATTTAATAATTGATGCAATGGAAGGGAAACTAATTTCAGCTAAACAATGGCAGTATTTCATTTTTAGAGCTGCTTTACAGCAGAATTAAACTTCTTTTCCTCTATCTTTGTTGATCACTGTAATGCTGCTTTGAAACTGTATGTTATAAAGCACTACAGAAATAAAGGTCACTTGACTTGACATAAAATTGTGTTGTTTCTAAATTACATTTACATGTTTTGTTGATGTGCTGTTTCACAATAATTAGACACAGACTCTTCCGCATTTACCCTGCACTCTGACTCTTCAGTTATACTTTAATAAATGATTAGATTTTCGGTACAGCTCTTACATAAATATGGCATGTCTGAATATTCACTAGTTAAAAATAAGGGAGATGTGTTTTGTAAATGTAAAGTAATTTCCCCCTTATTATTTTCCCTCCACTCGACGCTTCAAACTCCAATCCAGTGGGTGGCGCTAAAACACACACGTTTGTTTGCCAAACACCATTAAACCAAAGAGGAAGAAGATTAGTTTCACCGTGATCTCTGTTGTTTTGTCGCTATGCCGTTTTAATACAAGCTGTTAGAAATAGTAAAATACAGTTTTTGAATCAGGTCAGTAAATACCTGTAATATTCTCATCCTCATAGTCGAGACTTAGTTTTGAAGCAAGCAGGAATAGCTGGAGGAGAATCAGCTGAACTGAGATCTGCTGTTGTGAACATGGTGTTTGTTAAAGAGGAGAGTGAGGAGGACATGAGTGAACCAGAACCCTGGAGAATAAAACACGAGGAACCAGAACCCTGGAGAATAAAACAGGAGGAACACGGAGGTTGGTGTTTATTCTTGGTTTTTAATATTGGGCCTGAGATACTTTTGAAATTAGAGTCACATTGGAATATTTAAACCAGCCGCGTTCCAGAGAGAGCAGCGCTCATCATGTGAGCTTCATGTTTGAAACAGTTTCACAAACAGTCTACACAGTAGGCTGCATTTGTGTGTTACAAACGTTAAATAATAACTTAAGTTTATAGTCCTGATATAGCCGTGATCAAAATTATTGATTCAACTAATGTTACGCGTAAAATAAAGATTGTATATGTCATTTTATGCCAGTGGCGACCAGTGACTGTTAAAATGTATTTGATGAATGTATCATTAACGCAGGAGATGGGTTTTCGTTTATTTATTTCAAATGATTATGTCACATAATGAACTCGTTTAAAGTAATACATATGTTTAAATAGACTCATTTATAACCTTTTAAACCTTTATAAACAGACTCATCTATAACATTAAATAAAACGTTTTGTCATAACCTCTACATATTATTTAGTTTGGTTCTAATGTTTTGTTTTCAGAATCATGGGAGAACCATGATCTCTATTCTAAAAAAAAATCAGTTATTCAGAGTTATAGTTTAAAAATTACATTATTATTATTATTATTATTACAGTATTGTTTCTAATATTAAAGTGTAGAGACTATGTTGAAAAATGTACAGACTGTATATAGTGCATTAACAAGGATTTGGTACAATTATAATGCATTATAATGCCGCTTATATCTATTATTGTTATTAATACATTATTATATTACAGTTTGTACCTAAAAATAAATGTATAAACACATACACTTCATGGCTCTATGCTTAATTTTCTTTTTGGGGGCACTTGTGCTTCAAACTTTAAGATTAGGAGCACCTTCTAAACAATAATCAAAAAATCTCATCAAAAATTGGGCTTTCCCATTAAGAGGTGATATTTGACTCCTTAAAGCAGGGGTGCCCAACCCTGGTCCTGGAGATTGACTTTCCTGCAGAGTTCAGCTTTAACCCTGACCAAACACACCTGAACCAGCTAATTAGGATCTCAAGGAGCACTTGATAATTACAGACAGGTGTGTTTGATTAGGGCTGGAACTAAACTCTGCAGGAAAGTCGATCTCCAGGACCAGGGTTGGGCACCCCTGCCTTAAAGTGATTTACAGGGGAATTTTGTTTTTACCTTTGTAATGGAATTTCTTTTAAAGTATGTCATCTTTTATGTCAAATGGTTTTAAATAATTATATTTTATAAGCTTTTTAAAATTTCTGATTAAAACAACAGAATAAGAACAAGAAGAAGAATAAGTCGCCAATCAAATAAAATCAGTATTAACAAAATGTATTTTGTACTACAGAGGTGGCACAGAAGAACACAAAAGTGGCTTGTAGGTGTATTTTCATGTTTAATGAGGTTCAGAGATGGCATTAGTGCAATCAAATTCATAAATTCATGTTGAGATTAATGTTTTAAATAAAAAAAGTGTGAATATCTAAATATTACATGATTTAAATAACTCAATAGATACTTTAAAAACGAAACTAAAACTGCCAGTAGGTGGCGGCAAGTCACTGATTGAATTATTGAGTCATTCATTCATTTGATTAATTCAAAGGCTGATTCATTCAGGAATAAAGCAGGTGACTGTCTTTATGAATGGGAAATTGAATCATTCACTCACTAGATTTGTTTAAAAATGCACGTTCATGCATAAATGAAACTGCTGTGTTTGAATGGAGATGTGCAGCGGATCAGTTATGACTTGTTTCAAACTATTTTTGACAACGAAATAGCAAAATCAGGCAATAGTGTTAAAATCAGACAATGCAAGTCACTTAATATTAACTTCTTGTTTATTTAACTGTTGTATTAAATCAATATCACATTTACAAACACCTTTAGAAATCATTAAAAGCTCATCACTCATTTTAGTTCATCGCAATCTCACAAAGTTCCATTATAATCAATGAAGCTCTTTACACTGCACAATGAATCTTTTATTTACACTCTGTCTACACTTTGTGTATTAAAGGATTTGTGTGATATATCTGTGATGCATTACTCAATGTTTCAAAAACACTTAGAAACCTTTGAAGCTCCCCTCAGCTCAAACACAATTGTGCTGATGGGGTCAATCACACTGGTGCTCATAAATATTTTTTTCATAGTTGCACGCAGTCGTTTTCAGACTGTAGAGCCCTGCATTTCCTGGCCAAGTCGCTGTTTGGGTTTTAAGCAAATATTTAATCATTCAAACCTGTAAATTGTCAACATAAACAATAAAAGCAAAACGTTTGGCTTTTGAAAAATAAAGAAACAACAGGATACTGCTTTCTGCCGTCTCAGTTCCCTTTCTTTTTTTGAAGCGTGTCACAGAACATGAACCAACATTCAACACAGTTTGAAATAAGTAAAATATATTTTATGTATAGACTCATTTAATTAAATTTGGTTCTTTTTAATAAGCTGATTTTAAAGTTAATTGTCAGTTAAATGGTGTCGATTATTCTCCAGGGGAAAAAAAAAACCCTAAATGAATATCCCTCGGTTGTACCACGCTGTATTACTGCTACTGCTATTGGTTTTCATTTAAATGTAAAATTAAAATTTTAAATAAATATAAATGTAAATATATCCTAATTTCATATTTTTCTCATTATTTTAATGTTTTAATTTCAGGCCTCATAGAAGTGAAAGAGGAAAGACAAGATCTGAATGAAGTGGAGCATCAGTATCAGAATGATGCTGGAGAACAATCAGTGAGTTGCTCACAAAGCAACACTGAAATATCAGATGTCGAAAGGCCTTTTAGCTGCTCTCAGTGTGGAAACACTTTCAAACATAAAAGAAGCCTTGCGTACCACACATTACTTCATGCTGGAATAAAACCTTTCAGTTGCCCTGAGTGTGGAAAGAGTTTTACACAGAAAAAACAACTCAATGATCATGCGCTTATTCACTCTTCAGTAAAGCCTTTCAGCTGCTCTCAGTGTGAAAGCACTTTCACACGTAAAGCAAACCTTAAAAACCACATGATAATTCATAGTGGGAAAAAGCCTTTCAGCTGCTCTCAGTGTGGAAACACTTTCACATGTAAAGGAAGCCTGAAGCATCACATGTTAATTCATGCTGGAATAAAGCCTTTCGTCTGCTCTCAGTGTGGAAAGAGTTTTACACAGAAAGGACACCTTAAGATTCATTTGGTAACTCACTCTTCAGCAAAGCCTTTCGGCTGCTCTGAGTGTGGAAAGAGTTTTACACAGAAAAATCAACTCAATGATCACATGCTTGTTCACTCTTCCAAAAATACATTCACCTGCTCTCAATGTGGAAGGAGTTTCTTACAGGAAAGAAAACTTAATGAGCATATGCGTGTTCACGCTTCAGAAAAGCCTTTCACCTGTTTTCAGTGTGGAAACACGTTCTCACGTAAAGCGAGCCTTAACAATCACATGATAATTCATAGCGGGAAAAAGCCTTTCAGCTGCTCTCAGTGTGGAAATGCTTTCTCACGTAAAGGAAGCCTGAAGAATCACATGTTAATTCATGCTGGAATAAAGCCTTTCGTCTGCTCTCAGTGTGGAAAGAGTTTTATTCAGAAAGGACACCTTAAGGTTCATTTGATAACTCACTCTTCGGAAAAGCCTTTTACCTGCTCTCAGTGTGGAAACACTTTCAAACGTAAAGAATGCCTTAAGAGTCACATGTTAACTCATACTGGAAAAAAGCCTTTTACTTGCTCTGTGTGAAAAGTAGGAGAAATGAGAACTGAAGTGAAATCATTTGTGTGAGAAGAGTTGGACAGCTGGACTCAGAGCTCATCTTCATCGCTCTCACTCTGCCATGAGGAAATTGAACTCATCAGGATGGAGATTTCCAATGGTTGACTCTTTTTAAAAAGCCACTAGAAATTAATGGTTGAGAGAGTGAAAGCTCTCTCTGTGCTGTGAGTGTGGGAAAAGCTTTATTTCAAGCGATTCCTTGACAGAAAATATGGCAGCAGCTGTGACTGAAATACAGTGAAGCAACATTTAGATCCACATTTAAGAGTACAAATTCTCTCAGAGTCTTGACTTTATTCCTGAGGTAAACAGGATGATTCCAACTCATTTTTAGACCTCAGCTGCAAGGTGGAGAAAGTGGAAAACCACAAGTCTATTTCTGTCGTTATTTAGTTTTGACATTTGTCTTCCTTCATAATTGTGTTTTTCATGAAATTTTGTCCACTTTTAGGTGTTTAAGGCACTGGTCTCAAACTCAGTTCCTGGAGGGCCACAGCTCTGCACAGTTTAGCACCAACCCTAATCAAACACACCTGATCCAGCTAATCAAGTCTTCAGGATTACTGGAAACTTCCAAGCAGGTGTGAGTTTGGAGCTCTGCAGAGCTGCGGCCCTCCAGGAACTGAGTTTGAGACCTCTGGTTTAAGGCATTCGTTTGTTTTGGGGCCATTTTCAGTAAAAACGGTCTATGCGTTTTGAAAATCATTTACACTTAATTTTCAGCTTTTCTCAGTAACTTTGGCTCAATCCTAGAATTATAATTTTTATAATTCAGCTCTCTCTGAACAGTTTCATTGTTCACACCAAATTTGAATTTCTTATTAGTTTAAGCAAACTGTATAGATATAAATGACTTTACATGAAAGAAATGTGTATAAGTTGATAAGCAAATGTGAACTGTCTTTTTGCACGTAACGCATTTCAACACAAATAAATATGTTTTCTTTCTCCGACATTTTCCTCTTTTTTTATCTTCTATTTCTCTCTATATAGTCAGTCTACAGAGTGAATATTTTTTCAATCAACAAGCATTGTATAATATTGTTAAAGAAGAAGTTCACTTCCAGAACAAAGATTTACAAATATTGTACTCACGCTGTTGTCATCCAAGATGTTCATGTCTTTCTTTCTTCAGCTGTAAAGAAATTGTGTTTTTTGAGGAAAACATTTCAGCATTTTTCTCCATATAATGGACTGTTGTGGTGCTCCGAGTTTGCACTTTTAAAATGCAGTTTAAATGCGGCTTCAAACGATCCCAAATGCGGTTGTAAATGATGCCAGTTGAGGAAGAAGGGTCTTATCTAGCGAAGGGTCTTATCTAGCTTCAAACGCTGTATGAAGACTCTAAACGGGTACAAGAATCAAGGGTAATTGAATGTGGGTTGGTAGGTTAATCAGAAGATTGTACATAGCGTCAATGGTCCATTTGAGAGATAGATGGCAGTAATGCACTTACAAGTCTGCGATCCGCTGTAACATTATAGGGGAGGTTTGGGGGGGGCTTTAGTTCCAAAAGGTTGAGAACCTCTGACTTACAGAAATCATTGTTCAGTGAAGCTCCTCCCACAATAATCACACATTCAGCAATTCTGATGAACAAACAGGTTGGTGTTTATTAAATAGGAAGCCTCATTAATTTGTAAAAGGAAGTTTATAAAAGGAAGCCTTACGGTACATATGAAAGTTCATGTTTGAGAGAAACAGTTCACTTGTGATCAGTGTAGGAAGACTTTTGCACAATCATCAAGCCTTAACTCACACATGAACATTCACACTGGAGAGAAGCAGCACGCATGTGATCAGTGCAGCAAAACATTTCTGTGGGCTTCAGTTCTGAAGAAACACTTGACAGTTCATACAAAGGAGAAGCCACATTCATGTCATTTGTGTGCAAAGAGTATTTCCCGTCTACAATATTTAGCAGAACATCAGAAAATACATACTTGAGTGTGAAAAGACTTTTATGTCAGCGAGTGGTTTAAAACTGCATGAGAGGATTCACACCAGAGAGAAACCGTATCACTGCACTGCATGTGGGAAGTGTTTCAATAATTCATCTGTTCTATACAGGCATACAAAAAACAATCACAGTAAGAAGATCATCTTCAGATCCAGCACTTTCAGGTCTGATGCTGCGTCCTCACCAAATGTGACACAATAATGCATCAAGCGATAGAATATCATCTAAAAAATCTGCCCTAACCAGTCATAACAAGCGACATGACAAAGAAACATTATCTAAAGTTTTCACAGTGAATAAAGTTCATCTTCATCTTCAAAACCAGCAGGTTTAGCTATGAGATTCAGATCAACTCAAACATGGAGTTCCTCCCCGAAGATCAATGTCAAAAAGTTGTATTATTGTGTATCACTTTGCTTTCCTTTGAGTTTCATATTATGTCCAGTTGTCTTATAATGCATATGTGTCATATGTAGTTTTCTTACTCTTTCATTAAGGAAAGTTGAAACTTTTTTTACAAACTGTTCTTGTTAAGGAAGCTGAAGAAGAGACTGCAAAACTGTTTATAATGACTAGTTATTTTTTCACATATGATGTATTCAGAAAATGCAGAAGCAAGATATGGTGTCTTGTAGCTTTGCAACTGATCCTGGTATTAGAAAAACCTTGAGGCTAAAATCTGATGTGTCTTCAGGACTTTATGTCTGCTGTGTCTGTCTAAGTCCATGTGTTATAGTAATTTACACCACTGATCTATAATGGAGAACTGGATTACTCATGATATCATAGAAGTGAAGTTACTGTGCTTCCATATTGCTACTCCCAAGTATCCCCATACATATTGTTGAATTAATAGGAAATTGTACAATTTTAATGAGAAAGCATCACCAAACAAGTCAGTGTTTTTATATCTAAAGTATTCCTGTATATTCTTACAACACAAACGTCCAAAGCATGTACATTTGGTTATTTGTTTAATATTGAGAATTCTCTTTGTGTATTAAAAAGTTATATATCCTATTCATAACAGTAGTGAACATCCGATGGACGAGATCCTCGACATATGTATTACACATGACAAGTACACAAGTGCTAAGGGCATAGTTTGTGTTGTTAATGGAAACTTTGAATCAGGCTATTAATTAATTATTTAAATTATTTATGAGCGCTAACTTAATGTATGAACCGAACAGAGCAGTTATCAGCACAATATGACCAAAGCGCAGTTCTTAAGCATCGTACAAATCACTGTATACTCTGTATGCTCGAGAAGTGAAGATTTGCGCGAGCCATTCCTATCGTGGCGCTGATGGTCAAATAGCCTATGTGATCTATTTAAATTATTTAGAGAAACAGACACTTATAGATGCTTTGGAGAAAGTTGTTTTGAACCAGCACTAATATATATTAAAATCTTTTAAAACTACTCATGATAACCACCTTTACCAAATTTTTTTACATTTTGATGGCATAGATTAAATTATTAAGATTCTACATTCGCACACAATACAGTCTGGTAGCAAGACCTACGGTATAATAATTTAATAATGTAATAATTTCTATAGTAATATAACAATTTCTTAATTCAAAATAAAATATTAATAAATCCATCTCTGATAATCTCAGGTTTTGGCTTTGCCATTACCTCGACAAAATGATCTCGTGCCCACAACATATTATGACGTCCCCACAAGTTAAAATGATGTTTCCACAAGTTAATATGTTGTGGCCATGACAAAATTAAGTGAACCGAACATGTCCCCTCCCGGTCACAGTATTTTATTTGTGCACGTAATATGAATCAAACTATAGGTGCGTCCCAAATCGCAGACTTATACATTATTCTATGATGTTGTTTTTTTTTGTTGTTTGTTTGTTTGTTTTTAGCATAAATAGTTTGAGTAGTGCATTCACACTGATAATTCCCAAAAGAATAAGTACACCTTAAAGACCCAGATAATGCACTTAAATAACCAAAAAAAGGTTTTTGCATCTTTAATTGCGTCATGAAGGGGGAGGGGCTATCAGACAAAAAAAAAACAAACATTTAAAATCCATACACTTGGGTTGTGTGCGTAGTCTACCGTTCAGTATTCTACTTCAATAAGTTGTCCTGACTCGATCAGCCTGGTCCAGTCACTTGGGGCTTGGAAGGAATTCTTTCAGGTTCAGATAATAAGTTATAATAAATAAATCACTCTGAATCATGTTTTAAGAGATGTTAAAGCGAATCACCATTTGAAATGGTTTCGGTTTAATATAACAATAACTCATAAGCAATAAATTCAAAATAACAGCGAGAAAGTCTTCACCCGAGGTGTGGCAAGGAAGAAGATCAAGCACTGGCATTTTATAGTCTGCCATAAGCATCACAAAGTCTCCTCCTTGCATGTCCATATAAGTCACACATCTGGTACATACACATACACATACACATCATATCACTCTTTTTCATGTGTGGGAGCCCCCGGCCTATTGCCATGACAACTCCTAAATATATGATAAGTGCGGTTTTACACTCACTCAGATGTTGCAAGAGTCACAAGTTCAACCTGAGTGTCACAAGTTCAAACTGTACATACACCTTATCTTCAAGTGCAATCAGACAGACCCATTTTTATTTTAGTCAACTTCCATAACACCTCTAGTATCTTAAGCAAAACATATGTTTCCTGCGCAGCAATAGCATACTTCTGCAAATTAAATGTAACACACCTCGCATAGCCAAGAAATGTAAAATACAAGCAATCATCTTTTTAGAAGGTCCATCAACATTTTGTTTGAGCTGTTCTCACCTCTCGCACACACACATTTCACCTTTCAGTAATCCTTAGAGTTGAGAGCAGTGGTTTGGAGTCTCAATGTTTCCAGATCCTCTATAACAGAATTCAATTCAGAATAAAAATCATTCAAAGCAATCATTTCCCTCACCAGCTTTATTATTCTCTTGTTTATGTCTCCTTGTTTTCTGATCAATCGAATAAATTCCCTTAGTTTAACAATCATCCTCTGTTGCTCCTCTGGGTTTCTCTCGTCCTTCCCTCTGACGTTTCCTCCTTTCCTCTTTCTTATCCCGCTTGATTTGTCCCTTGTGTAGCATTTCTATAAACAAATCGTCAAGGTAAATTTCAAGTTTTTCTGGTTCATTATTCCTCCTATAAGATTGTTCGGGAAATGGCACATTGCCAGCTGATACAACAATATATATATTTATATATGTATATATATAATGTGTATTTATTTATTTATTTATTTATTTATTACTAACCAGCAAATGAGGCTTCTTTCAGCACACTCCAAATTTTGAATGTTTTCCCGAAACAGTCAGAGGAAAAATAATATCAGTGCTTCATGAGGCCTCCTTTGCCATCACTTCAAACTCCAGTCCAGCCGGTGGCGCTAAAACACACACGTTTGTTTGCAGCAAACCACCATTAAACCTCAGAGGAAGAAGATTTGTTTCACATTGATCTCTGTTGTTTTTGTCCTGATGCTGGCTTAATTTAAACTGTTAGAAATGTTGTTTCTGTCAACAGAATAATACAGTTTTTGAATCAGGTCATTAAATACCTCTAACAATCTCATTCTCACAGTTGTGACAAATTTTTCAAGCAAGCAGGAATATCTGGAGTATCAGCTGAACTGAGATCTGCTGATGTGAAGATGGTGTTTGTTAAAGAGGAGAGTGAGATGGACACGAGTGAACCAGAACCCTGGAGAATAAAACAGGAGGAACCAGAACCGTGGAGAATAAAACAGGAGGAACAAGGAGGTTGGTATTTATTCTTCATTCATTTTAATGAGTCTGTGGTACATTAAGCTAGCAAGGATTTAACAGGGCCCCTGCAGATCCTTAAAAAGCTTTATATTCTTTAATGTAAAATATAAAGGCTTAATTATCGTTTAAATGTCTTAAATCTACCTTTCAAATGTCTTATGGATCTGACAGAGTAAAGATTTATATTTTATTTTCGCTCATTGCTTTTTTTTTTTTAAATGAGTAAAACTGCTGAACCCAGAGCCTGTGAGACACATCAGATTCAGCTTTTTACATTAGTGTAATCTCAAACATTTTGTGGGCGAAGGTTTACCTGTTTTCCGCTTAGAAATAATTAATGAAAATAATTAAATCTATGACACTGTACTTGGTGTTATGTTACCCTGGCACAAAAAGGTGAATATGACATGTTTTATCTCTTCTGTCTGCGTTTTTATTTCACTGTTATTGCTATTGTTTACTTCATGTCAGAAATGTGAAAAAGTCCATTGTTCTTTGGTATATCTACAAGAGCATGTGATTTTGTGTTGCATCAAGGGAAAATGCAATTAAATGCTATTAAAAAGTATTAATTGTGATGCTCGTATACCTGCTGATACCTTGTAGACAGCTTATCAGATTCAGCAACTATAGTTATGAAATCTGTAAAATAGTGTAAATTACATTGGTAAATAAACAGTTGACGTTTTCATGGATCCTTGTGAGCAGGGATCGTTTTGACAGTGTTGTCGTATGTATGTGGAACTTTTCACAAAATGCAAAATGCAAACAAACAAACAAAACTTTAAGTTCCTTTTGTTTTCCAAATATCCCTATCCCTGATTTTCATCACTTAATTGTTTTCGTTTTAGGCCTGATGAAAGTGAAAGAAGAACAAGATCTGAATGAAGTGGAGGAGAAGAATCCGTATCAAAAAGCTCATGATGTTATCACTGGAGAAAAATCAGTGAGTTGCTCTAAAATTTAACACATTAAAAGTCAACATTCTGAACGGCCGTTGCATGAGAGCGCGATTCAGATGTCCGAGATCGCTAATTGGTGGAGTCTGGCATCTTTCTTCTGAACGAGGAAGTATCGGTTGTGAAAACCCGACTCGCTAAAGGGACAGTTTCTACGGCTTTCTTTCTCAAGCAGTGTTTGTACTTCGGACCTAAAAGCATTAGCATCATTGTTCCGTACCGAAGTGTAAATAATACTGAAGAGCCTGCGAGCTCTGTTTTTGTTGTTGTTGTTTTTGTTGTTTAATGGCAGTTTGCTGCACGGCGGCAGGGAACTGACATTCGTGACAGTATCTCGTTTTAATGCACTGTTTTTTTTAATGTAAATATAGAACATTATATATAGTAAAAGGTACTTGCCTTTGCAGTTTGCATGTCCGTTAGCCGCTGGTAGAATTCGCGGGCTTTTTTCCCGCATTGTTTTGTTTAGTTCAGAATCGAGATCTCTGTTTGATCTAATCGCGATTCTCAATGTATCCAGAATCGTCCAGCTCTACTGCAAGGTTTTAGTGTCCTTGTGGGATGTGTCAACCACATGATGATTTAGGAGATTATGTAATATTACAAGTAGCACGTATGATGGTTAATTTTATATATTTTATAACACCACAAAGTTATTTTTTTTCAGTGCAGAGAGAAGATGAGAGATCCAGAACCCTACAGAATAAAACACACTGAAGATACTGAAGAGAAAACAGGTTGGTGTTTATTCTTTATTCGTCATTAACGAAGCCGATGAGGCAGGTTTTAAAGCTTTAGGCAGTTCTGGATTTAGATTTGTTGTAATAAAAACAATTTTTAGAGCTGTTGAATCGTCTAGATGGAGTAGCAAATAATAAAAGACACTTTCTACAAACTGTTCACATTTTTTCAACAAAATATATGTTAGATAATTGTGCAGTTAGACATATATAATAGTTCTCCCTATTGAAACGTTTGATTTGTGCCTGTAATGTTTTAAGAATAAACATTTTTAAGATCAATGTACCTTATTCTTGGAAAGTTAAATCAGGGACGTACAATTTAAAATGCTTCAAAATGACCAAAATGTTGTCTTGTAATTGTCTACTTTACAGTTACATCAGAGTTCACTTTTGTGCCCACATTTCTTACTGAAAATGAACTATTTTTACTTTTATTTCAGAGCTGATTGAAGAAAATTCTGAAAATGAAGAACTAAGTGAAGTTGAGGAGAAAAATCATATGAAAACTGGAGAAAAACCTTTGCGCTGCTCTCAAACCAAACAGAAATATTTAAAGAAAAGAAGAGCAAAGAAATCTTTCACCTGCACACAGTGTGGAAAGAGTTTGACAAGCAAGTATAATTTTGATGTTCACATGAGAATTCATACGGGAGAGAAACCTTACACATGTGATCAGTGCGGGAAGAGTTTTGTACACTCAGCAAAACTTAAGGATCATATGAACTTCCACACTGGAGAGAAGCTGTATGCATGTAATCAATGCAGCAAAACGTTTTTGTGGGTTTCATTCCTGAAGAAACACCTGAGAGTTCATACAAAGGAGAAGCCACATTCATGTAATTTGTGTGGAAAGAGTTTTTCACGTCCGGAAATTTTAAAAATACATCAGAAAATACATACTGGTGTGAAAGAGCACATGTGCTTTGAGTGTGAAAAGACTTTTATTTCAGCTGAACATTTGAAAATACACCAGAGGATTCACACTGGAGAAAAGCCTTACAAGTGTTCACACTGCGACAAGAGATTCAGTGATTCATCAAGTCGGAAAAGACACGAGAGGTTGCACACTGGCGAAAAACCGTACAAGTGTTCACATTGTGACAAGAGATTCAGTGTGTCAGCAAATCTGAAAACACATGAGAGGGTCCACACTGGAGAGAAACCGTATTACTGCACTGCATGTGGGAAGCGTTTTAATCATTCATCTTCTCTACACAGTCATATAAAAAATAATCACAGTAAGTAGATAATCTTCAGATCCAGCACTTTCAGGTCTGATCCTGCGTCCTCACCAAATGAGACACAATAATGCATCAAATAATAAAATATCATCTGGATAGCTCTGTCCTAACTAAACATTACAAGTGATTTGACGAAGAAACATTAACAAAAGTTTTCACAGTGAATAAAGTTCATCTTCTTCTTCAAGTCCAGCAGATTCAACAGTGACATTCGGATTAACTCAAAGATGGAGTTCCCTCCCAAAGAACAATGTCGAAATATTGTTTTATTGTGTTTTCTCAGGAGTTTTATGTTATGTTCAATTATCTTATAATGCGTATTTGTCACTTGTAGTTTGCTTACTCTTTCATTAAGGAAAGTAAAAGCTTTTTACAAACTGTACTTGTTCAGGAAGCTAAAGAAGAGACTGTAACACTTTTAAGAGGGCCTGAGAATTAATTTTAATTTGTTCTTCATTAAAATTATTCTTACACTTAAGATGTATATAGGAAACGTAGATGCAAGATTTTACTGTCATGTAGCTTTGTAACTGATTCTCCTGTGCTTCTCTTGCAAGTAGGGATGGGCAGGGCCACATTAACCATTGGGCTAGGAGGGGCTGAAGCAAGGAGGGGGCCTGTGATTGGCTGTGGAGTAGACTGACTGGCCTCCGGTAGTGCCGTTTGCCCCCTTGTGCCCCTCACGTTTTAGCATTATTATTTAGCGGAGCATTTACGTAAATTCCATGCGTTACCATTAGAGATTAAAACATCATTTTTGAATTTGATTGACCAAATTAAATGCATTTGCTCTGTATTTTATTTTTGAACAACCTGTGCACATATCTATCAAGTGATCGCTACACCTAATGTTCACATTCACCTATCGCAATCACCTGGTGTCATCTGGAAACGGCCATGCAAAGAACAGTCTTCTATAAGTAAAAATGTGAACTTTTCTAAAAACAACAACAAAGTTGTGGAACAGCAGCGTCATTATCCCAACAAATTTAGGCTAGTTTGATCATTAAATCGTGGGATGTGTATTGCTTTTTGTGTTTGAATAAACTTAAGATCTATTTGTACTCAACTGTGCTATTTTGGGATGTCAGGAATATAAACTAAAATATTATTTTAACATACTTTCTCTGTATTTTAAAAATGTTTTTATTTACCACTTGAGTACACTTGAGTGTACTGGTGTAAGAAAAATTGGTTCAAGTGTACTACAGTGATATGTTGATGGTTTAACTAAACAAGCACTGAACAAGATAGATATGAAGTAACATTTTGATTTGGGCAGATCAGCTCCTCCAACACACCAAACACATCATCAGTGAAGCTTCTCCCACAACAATTACATCACTGATGAAGCTCCTCCCATTGCAGTTCAGCAATAAATGCTGGAATATTCCCATCAGTTTACAAGTGAAGATGAGCATCAAATCATCAAGAAGAGCTCTTGGTAAGAGAGTGCTTTGGGAGGTCACAGTTTAAATATCTGTGATGATGACAGTGACATCAGATGCTGCTTTAGGATGTGAAGAGCTTCTCCGGCACCAGAATCATCGCTGATATTGCTTTGAGCAAAGAAATATTTGATATTTATACTTAATTTAATACTTGTATACAGTAGCTGTAGAATACTTGAAATGTTAGAGATACTATGTAAAAGTAGATTTTAAATTAAGTTTGGTTCATCATTTATCCAGTTGTCTAATAAATTGCATCATAGAAAACCGATAAGCTTGAGGTTTGAGTTACCTTTAAAATGGAAAAAAAAAAAAAGGGTTTGGAAGCGAATAGCAAACATTCGGTGGAATGGCCCTTTACCATTGGGAAACCTTGTGTGATTTTCACTGGAATATATAACTTATTCCATATATAACAGAATATATAAATTCTGTCGTCATGACTCGTTTTTCTCTTCTAATCCTCACTCATGAAGACTGTTGGTGTTGATCGAATGCCATGTGAGTCTATAATTTTAAGTTCTTTTCATTTATTTGGGCAGATCGGATTTTTTTAAAGGAAAACAAATCAGTGCACCTTGTACACGCACCAATTTCCTCCATATTGTTTTCCTTTTGACGCTTCACACTCCAGTCCAGCGGGTGGCGCTAAGACACATACGTTTGTTTGCCAAACACCATTAAACCTCAGAGGAAGAAGGAGTTTTCACTGAGGTCTCTGTTGTTGTTTTTTTGTGATGCTGTTTTAATGCAAATGGTTAGAAATGTTGTTTCTGTAAATAGAAAAATATAGAATTTTGAACCAGGTCAGTAAATACCTGTAATGTTCTCATCCAGTTTTGAAGCAAGCAGGAATATCTGGAGGAGAATCAGCTGAACTGAGATCTGCTGCTGTGAAGATGGTGTTTGTTAAAGAGGAGAGTGAGGAGGACATGGATGAACCAAAACCCTGGAGAATAAAACAAGAGGAACTAGAATCTTTGAGAATAAAACAAGAGGAACCAGAAACCTGGACAATAAAACAGGAGGAACAAGGAGGTTGGTGTATACTGAATTAACATTTTGCAGTCATAAAAAATATTATATATCTTAGCCCAACTATTGTTAATTATTATTAAACAGTTTGATCACGTGCTAGGGTTACTATTTTGCTCTAAAACCCCTTATCCTTTTATTTACCAAATGTTTCCATTGATTATCATCTTTTTAATGATTATAATTTTAGGCCTGATGAAAGTGAAAGAAGAAATACAAGATCTGAATGATGTGGAGGAAAAACATCAGGATCTGAAAGATCATGATGTCAGTGGAGAAAAATCAGTGAGTTGCAGCAATCAAAAAACAGACGTCGAAAGGCCTTTCAGCTGCTCTCAGTGTGGAAACACTTTTAAACAGAAAGGAAGCCTTATGAAACACATGAAAATTCATAGTGGGGAAAAGCCTTTCAGCTGCTCTCAGTGCGGAAAGAGTTTCAGACGTAACGAAAAGCTTAAGAATCACATGTTAATTCACGCTGGAATAAAGCCTTTTACCTGCTCTCAGTGTGGAAAGAGTTTTACACAGAAAGGACAACTTAAGGATCATTTGCTAACTCACACTTCAGAAAAGCCTTTCAGCTGCTCTGAATGTGGAAACAATTTTACACGTAAACCAGACCTTAAGAAACACATGTTAATTCATGCTGGGATAAAGCCTTTCAGCTGCTCTCAGTGTGGAAAGACTTTTACACAGCAAGGACACCTTACTGATCATTTGCTACGTCACTCTTCAGAAAAACTTTTCATCTGCTCTCAGTGTGGGAAGTCTTTCACACGTAAAGGATACCTTGAGACTCACATGTTAATTCATACTGGGATAAAGCCTTTTAGCTGCTCTCAGTGTGGAAAGAGTTTCATATGTAAAGGAACCCTGAGGAAACACATGTTAATTCATTCTGAGATAAAGCCTTTCAGCTGCTCTGAGTGTGGAAAGTGTTTTACACAGAAAGTACATCTTAAGAATCATTTGGTAAGTCACTCTTCAGAAAAGCCTTTCAGCTGCTCTGAGTGTGGAAAGAGTTTTGTATCTAAAGGAAACCTGAAGAAGCATGTTAAGACATGCTGGGCAAAAGTAGGATTGTCAACTTTTCCGTATAATACAGAATTATCCCGCATTTAAGTCATCTTTCTCTACTAGGCAATGCAATTTTGTGAAATATTTTTACAATTTAAAATAACAGTTTTCTACTGTACTCAAGATATAATTTATTCCTGTGAAGCAAAGCTGGATTTTCAGCATCATTAGTCCAGTCTTCAATGTCACATGATCCTTCAGAAATCATTCTCCCATGAATTTATAATCAGTGTTGGAAACAGTTTAATATTTTAATAGTTTAATACTTATTATTATTATTTTTTTGGTACTATGTTTTGCTTTGATAATAAAAAGTAAAGAAGAATAGTGTTTATTGAAAAGTATAGACTATACTATTCAAAAGTTTGGGGTCAGTTTTTTTTTTAAAGAAACTAATACTTTTATTCAGCAAGGATTTGTTAAATAGATAAAACAGTAAAGACTTGTCATCAAAGAATCAAAAAAATTAAGTAGCACATTACTTTCAACACTGATAATAAATCAGCATATTAGATTTCGGAAGGATTGTGTGACACTGAAGACTGGAGTAACAGCTGATGAAAATTTAGCGCTGCTTTACATAAATAAATTATATTTAAAGCATATTAAGAAACCAATATGATACTGCTGATCCATCTGGTATATTTACACTATTCTTACTAGTTAAAATAAATATACCAATAGTAATTTTTCCCTCAAACTCTGATGGATGTCATTTTGTGGAAATTTTCTGTTCACTGTTTCTTTATGAAAGAAATGTCTAAAAATCATCATGCTAATGTACATTTACTGTTTACATGTAACACACTACTACACAAATAAATATACTTTATGAATTAAAATGTGCATATTCTTTATCTGTGTGCTATAATATAAACTTTCCCCAGTAAACTTTTGGGAAGCACTGAAATCAACCAGCAAACACATCCATGTGGGGTCCAAATGAGTTGCACCTAGGGCCCAGTAAATTTTGTTTAAAAAAAAAGTGTTGTCATCTGCTGCAAACCTGATAGTCTCAATCTATTCTATTTAATTGTGCAAAAAACACAGCAGGGTTATGTTTAGTAATGGCGAAGTTCACACTACAAACGACGCGCAGCAACAAAGCGACATGATCCCATTAATTTCAATGGAGAACCAGCGATTTCCGGCGACATGAGTGACAGTGACCACTACGATAGTTTAGGTCTACATATATTTTATAAAAAGTAAAGTATTTCATTAGGACCATGTGTTATTGTTTACCTTGCCTAAATGTAAAAAAATGGTACAATAATAGCTACATCTTGAACATAACTTTTTAGAAAAATCTTGTTTTTGTACTAACCATGTTTTGTCCTAAGGAAAATGAACCATGGTTTTAGTAGGCCTATGATAAAAGTATAGTAACCGTGTTTTTTTTGTTGTTTTTTTTTTTTTTGCTGAATGATTACCATTTGTAAAACCTGAGTTTAACTACAAATACCATGATAAAACTACATGTAGCAAAACCATTATTAATTTGTGGTTACCATGGTTTAACTATAGTAACCTAACATTTGCTAGCACTTTAAAGCTTAACTAAGCAAACAAAGACAAAACTACAATAGTCTATTTACGGATGTAACTGACCTGCACTTGAAGTGATTAAATGTCATTTGTCTCATAATTGTGATACACGTTCGTTTATTAAAATGTTAACCGAATGCTGCATTCCAGACAGCTCGGATATAATATAATATAATATAATATAATATAATATAATAGTTTAAAGTAATATAGCCTATATATGTTACTTTATATAATATCTGTACAGAGGTTATTTCTGGTTCCAATACATGTTTTTTTTTGTTTTTTTTTTTTTGTTTTTTTGTGGTTCCTCCAACAGGACAATGATCCACAAACGAACATCAAAATCAAAACAAAAATGGGTTACTGAGAACAAAACCAATCTTCTGCCATGGCCAACTCCTGACCAGAACCCTGTAGAAAATGAATGGTGTGAACTGAAGAGGAGAAGCACCAACATGGACCTGGAAATCTGAAGAGTCTGGAGAGATTCTGTATGAAGGAATGGTCTCTGATCTCTTGTCAGATGTCAGATTATCAGGCATTATAGGTGAAGACTCAGAGCTGTTACCCTGGCAAAATGAGGTTGCAATAAGTATTGAATAAAAGGGTTAATTGTCAAAAAAAGAGAGTTTTTTTATAATGAAATTTATCTCCCATTTATCTCCAAATTCTTAAAATTAAATATCAAAAGGATTAATGTTACGAATTTATTTTCTTTAGGATTAATTCAGAGCACTCGTAGATCTACGATGATTTTTAAGTGCTACTTACGCTTTTGGGAAACAGACCGTAATATTAAGATCAGTCGTATATGGTTTTTAAGAACTTCTCAGATTTACGATGCTTTTGGGAAACGCACCCCAGAACAGTTTTGCCTCTCAGCTCCACCTTACACCCATACCTTTGGCGGACGCGCGAAGCGTGCGCGAGGCCAATCACGTTGCCAGTCAACACAAACCGATTCATGATTATGAGTTTTATTACTGAACGGCGAATTCGGAAATAATTAATTTAGAACATTAGGCAGGCAACAACAACAAAATCAAATCCGAAGCCAAATCCGGTTCTCGCCATGGCCAGTCCTCCCCTGAAAATATCATTGTAAACACAGTCGGTTAATTATGTCTTAAGTCCCAAATATCCCAAAATAATTTTGTTTTATTTTATTTTATTTTAATTTAATTTAGGTTACATCTGATCATTGTCACGTGTTTTCGTTGATCTTTATTTCTATTTACATGCTGCAGCGATGTGTGATTTTCACTGAAATATTTGACTAATAATTTGCTCGTTTTTCTTCTCTAATCCTCACTCACAATGATTGTTGATGCTGACCAAATACCATGTGAGTCTATAATTTTAATTCCTTTTCATTTACTTGTGCAGATCGGCTTCTTTAAAGGAAAAATCAGTGCACCTTGTACAAGCCCCGTTTTATTTCTCTCCTCTCGCCGCTTCACACTCCAGTCCAGCGTGTGGCGCTAAGATACATACGTTTGTTTGCCAAACACCATTAAACTTAAGAGAAAGAAGATTAGTTTCACTGCGCTCTCTGCTGTTTTTCCATTATACTGACTTAATACAGATTGCTAAACATTTACTTTCTGTAAATAAAAAAAATACAGTTTTTGAATCAGGTCGATAAATGCCTGCAAAATCCTCATTCAAACAGTCGTGAGTAAGTTTTCAAGCAAACAAGAATATCTGGAGGAGAATTAGCTGAACTGAGATCTGCTGCTGTGAAGATGGTGTTTGTTAAAGAGGAGAGTGAGGAGAACACAAGTGAATCAGAAACCTGGAGAATAAAACATGAAGAACCAGAAACCTGGAGAATAAAATATGAGGAACCAGAACCCTGGAGAATAAAACAGGAAGAACAAGGAGGTTGGACTTTATTCTTCATTCATCCTTAATGACTGTGGTACTTTGCAAAAAAACACCAAAAAAAAAAGCACAAATAACCATTAAATCTATTTGGATTAACTTACATTTTTACATGTTTTTATATGAAATATTCAGATACAAATCTAGATTGTACATATTAAGCAATTTCTTCACCTTCAGAATGTGATTTTTCTGTTAAATGTTACTGAATAACTGTTTGCAAAAAAAAGAAGAAGAAAAAAAGAATTGTTTTACACTTTTGAGAGTCAAACATTTAAAAATGTTTATTACATCAAGTGAAAATTTTAACACTCACTGACATACTTTCTACTTCAATTTGAGGAAGAATTTACAATAGTTAATAGTGAAAACTGCTTGAAACTGCATGGCTTAATAAAAACATAACATTCTCAAATACAACGTTCATCCAAGAAATCTAACATCCAGGTATCATTGAAAAAATCACTCATATTTTAGATCACCATGCATTAACTTAAAGTGCCTCTATTATGGATTATGAAAGGTTTTGGTTTTGGGAGTTCCCAATAACAAGTTGACATGCATGCAAGGTCCAAAAACATTTTCATTGTCTTATAATATGCATTCATTTTTAACTTTTTAGCTCAATGACTTCCACATGGTCTGCTCAAGGAATCATTTGTCCAAACCAATTCTTTTGCATGACATTAAACTGCGGTGATTGGTCCGATGACCCAGTCTGATTGGTCTACTGCGTGCAGCACATTTCAGAAACGGAACGCCCATCACCATTACTCCATTCTAGCCCAGTGCCCACAGCTCCGTGGTAAACACTCAAACAGCCTTGGTCTATGCGTAAACCCAACGCAGAAACATATTGATAAAGCACTGCAGTTTGTACACAAACAAATTGCTCTGTTCTTTATCAGAACTCCAAGTAAGATCCGTTAATCTACATTGGGAAGCTAACATGCTAGTTTCAGAGACACGTTCAGTAGTGCACTGTTGTTATTCTAATGTATATATCTTGATCTGTTAGCCAATTTAAGATAATTTGAGATGCGTCATAATTGTGAATTTGTCAGCAAATTTCAGACCATTAATGATTATTTCTGTTTATGTTCAGGATGTTTAATATCTGTAGCATGTTAATAGAAAGATTGTAATATTCTTTATATCTAATTTCCACAATTTTTCTGTATTTCAGACCACACCCACCCTCCCACCCAAACACCCCAATACATTTTGACTGCATACATTTATGCTCACCAACTTGACCTGTATAAACATAACTCATTAAAGCCTTCTTGGATGTGACTCTCTGAGCCCTTTACTCACTTACTAGAGTCGACAGTTTTCAAAGGTCATCAGAACAATCCAGAGGTTCCACATCTAAAACACAGGTTTTCTCTTCCACCATTAACACTCACTGATTGGTGAGAAATGCGTTCTGGGATACCTGGCTGCCTCAAGTTCACACAAGTCATCTCTTGATGCATCCTGTATAAAAGGGGCGGAGCAAGAACACATCCGCTGCAGTTTTAGATTTAGTTTGTTGTAATAGAAAGCATCTTTAGAGCTGTTGAATAATAGATAGAGCAGCAAATGGGGACTCTTTTTTCAACAAAATGTATGTTTGATCATTTTGTAGTTGATCAAACATATTTATTCGTTCTTTATAGAAGTGATGTTTTATTAACAAATTTCGGGAGGAGCTCGCACAGATAATTAACACGGCCAATTCACCATTAGCAATCACACTCCCTATCCAAACACCACAAGCGAATCCCCTTAAATAGCCAAGCATTCTTACCTTCATTCATCTCTAGTTTTTCAGCATTTGGCACGTCCAATAGCTTCAAAGCATGTCTGAGATCGAAGTCGAGGATTATTCCTTGGATTTTGAGGATCCTGCCGCTCCTCCAGCCTCCGTCCAGGCCGCCGACCAGGCCACCAGCGCTCCGCAGGATCCTCCAACCGAGCCTGCGGCTGCATCGCGGGGCCGCAGGCCTTCCCGCGCCACCGCCGCTCGCACTTCTAGGCGCCGTACCACACCATCACCACCACCTTCCAAGCGTCAGCCACCTTCCCCAGCATCTTCCTATGCTTCAGCCCTCTCCTCCGCCCCAGCCAAGGGGAAATGGACCGTAGCGGGGCTCCGCCAAGCGCTCACCAGCTCTGGCGTCATCATTCCACGCCGTTCTACAAAGGCGGACCTCCTCAACCTCTACGCTTCCCTTCAAGCGGAGGAGAATCCAGGTTCCACTCCTCCCTCCAGGGCTTCAGGCAGAGCAGGCACGGGCCGCAGCACTCCCTACTCTCGGCCCGAGCAAACTGCCACTCCTCCGAGGACGTCTTCTCGGCCGTCAGGACGCAGCGATAGACCGTCAGCGAGCCTGGGCCACGCCCCGAAGGCCGCGGTCGCCAGCCACCGCCCTCCTCCTCGATCATCCGAGCGGGAGCTCGCTGCTTATGCCGGCGGAGAGCCGGTCTTCGCCTCCACAAGCCGCCACTGCGGCGCGAGCCCGCCCCCACCGGCGGAAAAATCTCGCTCGCAGCTTTTGCCCCGCTATTCTCCCAACCCCCTCCCCTACCCATGGCCCGCAGCTCCGCCGTCCAACCATAGTACGAGCTTTCCCCCGCTACTGGCACAAGCACCGGTGCCCCCCATACCCCCCCTCTTCCCTTCCCTTTCTTCTGTCCCAGGAGCTGTCCCCGGTGTAAGCCTGCCTCTTACCACACAGGCTCCGATGCCCGCCATTCCACCTCTTCTCCCTTCCCTCTCCTCCGCCCCAGGAGCTGTCCCCAGCGTAAGCCTGCCTCTTACCACACAGGCTCCGATGCCAGCCATTCCCCCTCTTTTTCCTCCTTTTTCTGTCGTCCCACAAAATGCCCACAGCGCGAGCATGCCCCCGCCAGCAGTCACGGCAGCTACCTTTCCTCCTCAAACCCGCTCTCCCTTCTCACTAGCCTCAGCCACGCCCCTTCCAGCCCCGCCAAACGCTCTTGCACTGGAACCGCCCCCCGTACCCAACTCCATCAGGAGCCAAATTCTGGCAGGTGCAGACATAGATCTTTTTTCTCTATTGTCTCCAATTTCACCCTCACCCGCCGATCGCCAAATTAATTGCGGCGATTTTTCAGTCACCCTCAAAAATTCAGCGCACAACCAGTCACGTATTTTGTCATTTGCCGAATTTACCATCGCCTTCACCCGCTACTCTGAAGTCATCTGCGCCACCTTTCCCCACAGGAGACGCGAGCTCAGCGACTATCTCACGATAGTCGCTGAACTCGCGCTATCATACGGAGGTTCCCACTTCTACACTTATCACAAGTTGTTTTCCGCCAAATGTGCCATCCGCGTAGCCCAGTGGAACCAGTGTCCTTACTGGGGGGCTCTGGACACGGAGCTCCATAACAGAGTGTTCCTGGGCTGCCGTAACATTTCTTGCGCAGTCTGCCGTTCTTTTTCCCATTCCACCATCAACTGCCCTTTCATTAATCCATCCATTCCTCCCTGCCCCGAATCATCCCAACCCAAATCCACCAGCTATGTCCCGCGCCTTATGGATACCCCGGCCACACCCACTCCCACATTTCGCCGCCGCCCATCTTCCTCCGACAGCCAGGTCTGCACCGACTTTAATAACGGCCGGTGCACAAGACAACGCTGCCGGTTCATGCACGTGTGCAACTTTTGTGGCGGTGCTCACGCCCGTCTGGTTTGTCCTGTCCAAAAAGCTGCAAATAAAAATTCTAAAAATTATTTATCGACCCCTGTAAATGTTTCTCGTTTGTCTGCAGAATTGCTTCACCACCCTGACTCTAATTTTACAAATTATGTTCTTTCAGGTCTCGAACACGGTTTCCACCCTGGTGTTGCAAGTCTCCCCTCCCAAAGTCTCATCTGTCCAAATCTCCAGTCCGCTCTCACCGCACCTGAAACAGTCGACCTCCTAATCAAAAAAGAAATAGACGCAAATTTCATGATCGGCCCCTATTCCGTCCCCCCCTTCCACATTTTTCGGGTCAGCCCCATTGGTGTAGCCACCAGGAAATTGTCAGGCAAAAAACGCCTCATAATCGATCTCTCATCTCCACATAATTCCCCGTTCCCTAGCATTAACAGCCTCATTCTGCTCGAAGAATTCTCTCTCCATTATCACGATGTCGACCAAGCCATCACCCTGATTAAAGAGGCAGGTCGCGGCGCTTGGCTGGCCAAAGTCGACATTACTTCCGCCTTTAAAGTAATGCCCATCCACCCAGGTTTTTGGCACTTATTCGGCATCCGCTGGAAGAACAAATTCTATTTCGCCGTCTGCCTCACATTCGGTTGCAGAAGCAGCCCTAAAATCTTCGACACATTGTCAGAGGCAATTTGCTGGATCCTCTCCAATAATTACAACATACCCTACCTGATTCATCTTTTAGACGATTTCTTAATCATCTCGCCCCCAGACTCCGTCCCAGCCGCACACCTCTTGACAACTCAAAAGCTTTTCTCAGAGCTCGGGATTCCCCTCGCCCAAGACAAAACCGAGGGTCCTAGCACATCCATAGAATTTTTGGGCATCAACTTGGATTCTCAAAAATTCCTGGCCTCCCTACCCAAAGAAAAAATTGACAGGACGCTCCTGGTAGCCTCCACTCTGTTATCAAAATCTAGCTGTTCCAAACGCGAACTATTATCTATTCTAGGTCATCTAAATTTCGCGATGCGCATCATCCCGCAAGGCCGCCCCTTCATCTCCCACCTCCTCTCCCTTGCATCCTCCGCCCACGCTCTAGAGGACATCATATCCATAACTGACTCGTGCCGCAACGAGCTCAGTCTATGGATATCCTTCCTCAAACAATGGAACGGCTTATCTTTCTTCTACAGCAACCTGATTTCTTCCCCAATCGATATCCAATTATATACCGACGCTGCCCCCTCCGTCGGGTTCGGAGGTTTTTTCAGAGGCCGCTGGTTCGCTTCCACATGGCCCCCCCAGCTGGCACATTTGCCACAGCAGCTTTCATCCTCCGCGCTATTCGAGCTTTATCCGTTAGTGGCCGCAGCCTCCCTATGGGGCAAAGAGTGGTCCGCCACCAGCATCATCGTCCACTGCGATAACGAAGCTACCGTGCACTGCATTAACAAAGGTCGGTCCCATTCCCCCGCACTAATGCCTTTGCTTAGACGCTTGATTTGGATTTCGGCTTGTGACCAATTTATTATAACCGCTAAACACATTCCCGGGTCAAAAAATCAAATTGCTGACTCTCTCTCTCGTTTTGCCTTTCAGAAATTCAGATTGCTGGCACCAGAGGCGGACCCGCTCCCAACCCCAGTTCCTCCTTATTCAGAACTGATATTCCCATAAACCACCCTCTGAGACCTCTCCTCGAAGCGTCCATTAATTCCATTCTTCAAGCTGTCTCCCCCAGGACACTCCAATCCTACCTTACAGCATGGAAATGTTTTAAAATATTCCATTCTGCCTATAGTTTACCCTTCCCTGATTTTTCCCTGCTCGCCGTCACCTCATTTATCTCCCATCTCAACACCAATAAAAACCTCCAAGCCAGCTCCATTAAAGGATACCTAAGCGGAATCCAGTTTTTCCACAAACTGTTATATGGCTCGCCTTCACCCCATATAACCAATTCACAGACCTCCCTTCTCATCAAAGGTATCCAAAAAACCCAGCCCAACCGCCCAGACCCCAGACAACCTATCACTTTAAAAATTTTGACCAAATGCATCTCTACCCTCCGTAAAGGTTACCATTCCATCCATACTGCCCGCACATTAGACGCCATGTTTATCCTGGCTTTCTTCGGTTTCCTCAGATGCTCTGAGCTCGCCATTACATCTTGCTTCAACCCAGCTATCCACCCAACTATCTCCGATCTAGCAGTGCTAGACGGTGAAACCATCTCTTACTTCATAAAACAAAGTAAGACAGACCAAACAAAGAAAGGCCATTTTATTTATATTTTTAACCTCCGATCGCCCATCCAACCATTCCAAACCCTCCTAGCTTTCCTCCAGCTCAGGAAATCCCAATCCAAACTCCCTTCCGACCCCCTTTTTACAGACGACTTCAACCGCCCCGCCACTCGCTTCTGGTTCCAAAAGCACCTTAAGTCTGTCTTGCTTCTCTCTGGTACCCCAGCCGACAACTTTTCCAGCCATTCGTTCCGGATAGGCGCAGCAACCACAGCCGCCCAAAAAGGCCTCTCCCAACAGCAGATCCAAGCACTTGGTCGCTGGTCATCAGAAGCTTTTAAGAGCTATATCCGATCAGATCGCTCCCTCATCAAGGAAGCCCACCAAACCCTAGTCGGCCAATCCATTTAACGCCAGCCGCCCACTTGATCTCTAGCCACCCCTTCCAATTTCCCTTCCGCAACGGCTCATCCCCGCTTCAACATCCCCTCAGCGTCCCTCTCGCCTCCTTCCCCACACTGCCACAGCTGTGCCGCTCCCGCTGGAGCCCCCCGCTTACCTCCCTAATGCCGCTGCAATGCCCGCTCCCGCTGGAGCCCCCGCTTCCCTCCCTAATGCCGCTGCAATGCCCGCTCCCGCTGGAGCCCCCGCTTACCTCCCTAATGCCGCTGCAATGCCCGCTCCCGCTGGAGCCCCCGCTTCCCTCCCTAATGCCGCTGCAATGCCCGCTCCCGCTGGAGCCCCCGCTTACCTCCATAAATGCCGCTGCAATGCCCGCTCCCGCTGGAGCCCCCGCTTACCTCCCTAATGCCGCCGCAATGCCCGCTCCCGCTGGAGCCCCCCGCTCATCTCCCTAATGCCGCAGCAGTGCCCACACCCACAGGAGCGTCATTTATAGTTCCCCACTGCCACAAGCTCCTTTCCCGCAGGAGGCTTTTCTATAATTTTTCCCCAGCAGTGCCCGCAAGAGCTCCTCCCATATTTTCATCTATGTCCGCTACTATTAACGTCCAGCATCCCTTCAGCCCAAGCTAGGCATTTTTGGGGGGTTATCTGGCTGCTGTCCCGAGATCATTTGCCTTTTGGGGGAGCGCTTATTGGGTTCGGGCCATGCCGAGCTCGGACCCCTCTCCCTGGGCAGGGGGAGTGCCCCGGGCTCGGGAATGATTACCGAGCTCGGAGCCCTCTCCCGGACAGCACGCCAAATACGCTTAACTTTTACGCTGTTTATTATATGTAAGCGCGAACTCGTGAAACATGGTATTTGTGTGTATAATATAAGTTGCTGACAAATAAACTGTTTTTGCTTTTATTTTAGATTTTATTGAAGAAAGTGAGGAGAACAAAGAATTTATAAATGAAGTTGAGATGAAAAATCATATCAAAACTGGAGAAAAACCTTTGAGTTGCTCTCAAGCCAAGCCAAAAATAAGAGCCAAGAAATCTTTCACCTGCACTCAGTGTGGAAAGTGTTTGACAAGCAAATATAGTCTTGATGTTCACATGAGAGTTCATACTGGAGAGAAACCATTCACTTGTAATCAGTGCGGGAAGAGTTTCACACGATCGTCAGGCCTAAAGGATCACATGAACATCCACACTGGAGAGAAACCTTATCAATGTTCACACTGTGACAAGAGATTCAGTCGGTCAGGAGACCTAAAGAAACACAAGGTGGACCACACTGGAGAGAAACCGCACACGTGTGATCAGTGCGGCAAGAGTTTCACACGAAAAGAAAGTCTTATGACACATATGAGAATTCATACAGGAGAGAAGCCATTCACATGTAATCAGTGTGGAAAAAGTTTTGCACACTTGGCAAACCTTAAGGTACACATGAAGATCCACCCTGGAGAAAAACCATATGAGTGTTCACACTGTGACAAGAAATTCAGTCAGTCTGGAGACCTGAAAAGACACGAGAGGATCCACACTGGAGAGAAACCGTACACATGTGATCAGTGCGGGAAGAGCTTCACACGAAAAGGAAACCTTATGACACATATGAAAGTTCATACAGGAGAGAAACTGTACACATGTAATCTGTGTGGAAAGAGTTTGAAATCCAAATACAGTCTTGAGCTTCACTTGAGAGTTCATACTGGAGAGAAAGCATACACTTGTGATCAGTGCGGGAAGAGTTTCACACAATCAGCAAATCTTAAAGGACACATGAACATCCATACTGGAGAGAAACTGTACTCATGTGATCAATGTGATAAAACATTTTTGTGGGCTTCAGTCCTGAAGAAGCACCTGAAAGTTCATACAAAGGAGAAGCCACATTCATGTTATTTGTGTGGAAAGAGTTTTTCATGTTTTTCAATTTTGAAAGAACATCAGAAAATACATGCTGCTGTGGGAGAGTACGTGTGCTTTCAGTGTGGAAAGACTTTTACTTCAGCAAAGTGTTTAAAACTGCATGAGAGGATCCACACTGGAGAAAAACCGTGCAAGTGTTCACACTGCAGCAAGAGATTCACTGATTCAGCAAATCGGAAAAGACATGAGAGGATCCACACTGGAGAGAAACCGTATCACTGCAATGCATGTGGGAAGCATTTCAATCGTTCATCTGCTCTACACAGTCATACAAAAAACAATCACTGTAAGTAGATCATCTTCAGCACTGAGGCCAATCAACAACTGGCTGAAGACCTGAACGATTTCTACTACAGATTTGAAAAGCCTGGTCTGACACTCCACACCCACTCTGACTCAGAACACAGCTATCAACTCCCTTTCCCCTACTGTTTCTCTGCCTGCACTTAAGATCTTTCAGCAAATATAAAATAAGGAAAGTCAAAGGCCCAGACGAGCAGCTGGCTGTCTGGTGCAGTCACAACATCCTGGAGCTGAAAAAGGGCAAAACTGTAGAGATGATTGTGGACTTCAGGAGAAACACTCCTGCACTCCTCCAACTCACCATCATGAACAGCACTGTGGCTGCAGTGGAGTCTTTCAAGTTCCTAGGTACCACCATCTCCCAGGACTTGAAGTGGGACATTCACATTGACTCTTTTGTAAGGCGCAGCAGAGGATGTCCTTCTTTCATCAACTGAAAAAAGTTCAACCTGCCACAGGCACAGATGACACAGTTGTACTCAGCTTTTATTGAGTCAGTTCTGTGCTCTTCTATAACTGTCTGGTTTGGGTCAGCCAGCAAGTCAGATATTGGAAGACTGCAACAGACTGTTAAGAGAGCAGAAAGGATCATTGGTGTGCACCTGGCCAACCTTCAGGACTTGTACAACTCCAGAGTGAAGAAACGGGCAGGAAACATCATCACAGACCCCTCTCACCCCGGACACAACCTGTTTGCACTTCCCCCCTTCTTGCAGTCGCTACAAATCTCTGAGCTCTAGAACATCTAGGCCAGGGGTGCTCAACCCTGTCCCTGGAGATCAACCTTCCTGCAGAGTTCAGCTCCAACCCTGATTAAACACACCTGAACCAACTAATTAGGATCTGAAGGAGCACTTGATAATTACAGACAGGTGTTTTTGATCAGGGTTGGAACTAAACTCTGCAGGAAGGTCGATCTCCAGGAACAGGGTTGGGCAACCCTTTTCTAGGCATAAAAACAGTTTTTCTCCCCCATGCCATCTCCAGCTTAAGCAACTAACACAGACATCATCACCTGTGTTCTGTAAATCATTTCTGTAATTCGTTCTCCATCTCTAATTAGTGCCTCTTTTTCAAGTATTATTCTTTATCTCTTTATTATTGTATCTCTTTATTTATACAGCTGTATATGGAGTTAATAATGCACAAATCTGTACAAAAATCTTCTGTTCTAGAGTCATACACATTATTATTTATTGTTAAGTCTTACTATTTAAATGTTTTCTGTTCGCATGTCAAATATGTATGTATATATGCATACATGTACCAAGAGCACCTTAAAGCACAACAAATTATTGGTGAATAAAGCTAATTCTGATTTGGATCCAACATTTTATATGTCTGATGCTGCGTCCTCACAATATGCGGCATAATAATGCATCAAGCAATAAAACATCTTCATCTTCAAAACGAGCAGGTTTAACTGTGAGACGCTGATCAACTCAAAGATGCAGTTCAATTTTGTCAAATGTCAAGACATTTTATTATTCTGCTTTCTTATGAATTTCATATTATGTTCTATTGTGTTATAATGCATATGTAACACTTGTAGTTTGTTTACTCTTTCATGAAGGAAAGCATATATTTTTACAAACCGTTCTTGTTGAGGAAGTTGAAGAAGAGACTGTAACACTTTTATTTTGAACCTTTTTCTTCAATGTTGTTTTTTAAAAAAGACTAATTTTTCTTCCACTTAAAGATGTATTAAGAAAACACAGATGCAAGATATAAGGTCACGTAGCTAACAATACAATACTTTCAGTAATTATTGATTACTTTTGCTTTGAGTAATTGACCCACCCTTAGTTACTTGGGGTTTGTCTCTATAATATTTAAAAATTAATAATTAGAAAAAAAAAATTAAATCACATTCAGGAAAATAAACGGTAGTTTGGTCTCACTCCATTAAAAATAAAATGGATTCTAATATAGAGTTTAATTAGTCCATATTACATCAGTGGTTCAACTTTAAATTTATGAAGCTACGAGAATACTTTTTGTGTGAAAAGAAAATCACTGAAATCACTGGCTCTCCACTTATATGAATAGGATTGTGTTGCTCCGTCACTGCATCCCTTGTAGTGTTAATGAGGCATTACCTTGCTACTACTAAATGTAACTTTGCTGTGTTTGATTCATTTTAGCATGTTTTTTTGCACAATTAAATATAATTAAAATAACCTGCAAATAAACTTTTCTCAGCAGGTGACATGTTCTTTTATGGGACAAATTTGACCAGCACCTAGGTGCACCTTATTTGGGACCCACATGGATGTGTTCACCACTTAATTGCTATGGAAGATAAGCATTAACTGGGAAAATTCAATAGTATAATACACAGAAAAAGAACATGCACATTTGAATTCACACAGTACATTTATTTGTGTAGCAGTGTTACATGTAAACAGAACAAGAAACTAACTGTTCAGAGAGCTTAAACATATTTCGTAGTTTTATAACATTTGTGATCTTCCAACCCCTATCCAGAGTGTTGATACAATACAATTTTCAAGCGACAGCTGAGTACTCATCTTTTTTGTCAAGAACAACAAAACAACTTTCCTTTAATCTTTGCCTGTCTAGCTTGTATTCATTTTAACAATCCCAGTATGAATTAATATGTGAGTCTCAAAGTATCTTTTACGTGTGAAAGATTTTCCACACTGAGAGCAGCTGAAAGGCTTTTCTGAAGAGTGAGTTACCAAATGATCTTTAAGGTGTCCTTTGTGTGTAAAACACTTTCCACACTGAGAGCAGCTGAAAGCCTTTATTCCAGCATGAATTAACATGTGATTCTTAAGGTTTGTTTTACGTGTGAAACGGTTTCCACACTGAGAGCAGCTGAAAGGCTTTTCTGAAGTGTGAAGCAAGTGATCCTAAGTTGCCTTTTATTTATATAGCTCTTTCCACACTGAGAGCAGGTAAAAGGGCTTTATTCCAGCATGAATTAACATGTGAGTCTTAAGGCTTCCTTTACGCAGAAAGAGCTTCCACACTGAGAGCAGACTTAATGGCTTTTCTGAAGTGTGATACCAAATGATCCCAGGTGTATTTCTTTGTAAACTCTTTCCACACTGAGAGCAGCTTAAAGCCTTTATTCCAGCATGAATTAACATGTGATTCTTAAGGTTTGAATTACGTGTGAAAGTGTTTCCACACTGAAAACAGCTGAAAGGCTTTTCTGAAGTGTGATTTACCAAATGATCCTTAAGTTGCCTTTTCCTGGTAAAACTCTTTCCACACTGAGAGCAGGTAAAAGGCTTTATTCCAGCGTGAATTAACATGTGATTCTTCAGGTTTTCGTTGCACGTGAAAGTGTTTCCACATTGAGAGCAGCTGAAAGGCTTTTCCCCTCTATGCATTCTCATGTGTTTCATAAGGCTTTTTTTATGTTTGTAAGTGTTTTCACACTGAGAGCAGCTGAAAGGCTTTTCCCCACTGTGAATTCTCATGTGTTTCATAAGGCTTCTTTTCTGTTTGAAAGTGTGTCCACACTGAGAGCAGCTTAAAGGCCTTTTGACTTCTGGTTTTTGATTGCTGCAACTCACTGATTGTTCTCCATTGACATCATGATCTTTCAGACACTGATGTTTCTCCTCCACCTCATTCAGGTCTTGTCTTTCTTCTTTCACTTTCATCAGACCTAAAATGAATAAATGAGAATGAATTTGGACATTTGGGAAAAGGAAAACATTTGTGTACTAAGGCTGCAACCAATGATTATTTTAATAATTGATTAACCATTATTAGAATGATTAATCAACTAATCGTCGATTATTCTGGTTCGAAATAAACCAGTGGGACGTGACACTCATTCATTCAACAGTTGACAGTAGTGATTGGCAAATGAAGCCTAGTGAAGCCTCTGACTGTTTTGTGAAAAGATTAAGCTTCGAGAGTGTCGAAAACAGCGCTATCTGGTGGTTAGTAAAGAATAGAGCAGCCAAAAGCCTGTGAAAGAAGCTCCGTCAAAACATTCACCACATAGACTCATGTTACATGCACAAATGAAAGCCTAACAGTGTGTGTGTTTGTTTGTTGAACTTCTGTCTCTGATATATTAATTTATCAATTTAACTGTGGCATGAATGCCAGTACGAATAACTATATGAGGTAATAGAAGAATAATGTACACATATATGAATTGCATATAGCAAATATTTACATTTCCTGAAATCATTTGTATTTTTCATATTACCTGTATGACTATAAAAATATAATTACACAAATATGAATAAGTAAAATCTGGGAGTTCGAAACTTCGAACATTCCGACACGCAAAGTGAATCGCGCGGGACTGGACAGAAAGTGAGGCTTTATTTGTCACTGGTTTCGTGCCTCGAAACGAGCTTAACACACGCACCGATGCTTCGGCTCAATTTCACATCACTAGTTGACAGCCTTTAACGATTTAGCTATCCAAACTTGCTAGCGATGTGGGAACAAAACTTCAAACCGCACCGTAACGACACCTCTCATAATAGTTTGCAGCTTTACAAGTAATCAATGATCCGAAAAACACTTTGCCTTCAACCTTTCATAAGAACGTTAAAACGTGGATTTAAAAATTTTTCATAATAGTTAAGGTCTTATTTTTACATTTAAGGATCTGTGGGCACCCTGTGTTTAACACTTTGAAAGCCTAACGTGCTATAAACAGTCCTTGAAGATTACGTTAATTTAAATAAATAAATAAATACCAACCGCCTTGTTCCTCGTGTTTTATTCTCCAGGTTTCTGGTTCCTCGTGTTTTATTCTCCAAGGTTCTGGTTCACTCGTGTCCTCCTCACTCTCCTCTTTAACAAACACCATCTTCACAGCAGCAGATCTCAGTTCAGGTGATACTCCTCCAGATATTCCTGCTTACTTCAAAACTTAACCTCGACCATGAGGATGAAAATATCACATGTATGTACTGACCCGATTCAAAAATTGTACTTTTCTCATAGTTTGTATTAAGCCAGCATCACGACAAAACAACAGAGAGAGCAGTGAAACCAATCTCCTTCTTCTGAGGTTTAATGGTGTTTGGCAAACAATCGTTTGCCAAACACCATTAAAGCGCCACCCGCTGGACTGGAGTGTGAAGCGTCAGAAGGAGGGAAATACACGGAGAAGATACGGATAAAATTACTTAGTGCGTGTACAAGGTGCACTGAATTTTCCTTTAAAGAAGCCGATCTGCACAAATAAATGAAAATAATTTAAGTATATATATATATATATATATATATATATATATATATATATATATATATATATATATAAAAAATCTACAGTTGACTATTTAAAATCCTAATACATACAGGTATAAATTAATTCTTATAGCGCTAACTTCGACATAATGTAACATAATATAACGCTTCCCTAATGGCAGTATTTTACATATTGAAAATAAAACAGGGCTTGAAACACTTACTTTTGCTTGCGTGTTCTTAAAAACCAACGATTCATAAATAGACTGAAGTGGTTCTCATGTCAGATATGTATGTACGTACCAGGAGCACCTTAAAAAAAAACCGCAACAAATTCCTGGTGTGTCTGCACACACTTGGCAAATAAAGCTAATTCTGATATACTCTGTTACATCTATAACTTATATATCAACTTTATAAAGGACCTACAAGCTGCGATTTTGATTGAACTGAAAGATTTCCATAACAAACCTCCATAGTTTAAGGAGGACTGAAGATGAGAGATCCAGAACCTTACAGAATCAAACACACTGAAGACACTGAAGAACAAACAGGTTGATGTTTATTATTCATTAATGAGGCTGTCAGATAAGTTTTAATTTGACAAGTTTGTTTTACACTTTGAGTAAATTAAGTTTAATTTCAATGTTAGAAATTGCTCAAATGCTAATACTTTTGTTCTAATAGTGTGTATTTGTGACTGTTAAATAAAGTCATTTTCAAATTTAAATTTTCTCATGACTTATTCATACACATGATTTGGACAAGATTAGGATGGTGTATGGCTCAGTTTAGGGGTTTCTGGTTAAAGGCTGGTGTTGATGTGGTTTGCTTATGGCTGAGAATCTGTACCAATAATAAAACCTGTTCTGGCCCACTTCAGGGCCAGTTATAAGATATTAACTGGCTGAGACTTGGCCCAGTTATGTGTGGCCCCTGTCTTTAATTCCACTAATTTAAAGGCACTCCAGTTGGTTAGTTTAGGCTACATTTTATCATTGTCACATTTACAAAGCCTATTTACACCCTGCAGCGTTGTGTGATATTCAATTTAATATTTGACTTAATAATTTGCTCGTTTTTCTCCTAATCCTCAATCACGAAGACTGTTGATGCTGTTCAAATACCATGCGAGTCTACAATTTTAATTCCATTTCATTTATTTGTGCAGATCGGTTTTTTTTTAAAGAAAGAAAGAAGAAGAAGAAGAAGAAGAAGAAGCAGAAGAAGAAACAGCGCACCTCACACACGCACTAATTTCCCCCGTATTATTTCCCTCCTCTCGCCGCTTCACACTCCAGTCCAGCGGGTGGCGCTACGTTTGTTTGCCAAACACCATAACACCCCAGAGGAAGAAGTTTAGTTTCACCATGATCTGTTGTTTTGTCTTGATGCTCTCTTAAAACAAACTGTTTGAAATGTTATTTCTATAAATGGAAAAATGCCGTTTTTGAATCAGGTCAGTAAATACCTGTAATATTCTCATCCTCACAGTCGTGACTCAGTTTTCAAGCAAGCAGAAATATCTGGAGGAGAATCAGCTGAACTGAGATCTGCTGCTGTGAATATGGTGTTTGTTAAAGAGGAGAGTGATGAGTACACAAGTGAACCAGAACCTTGGAGAATAAAACAAGAGGAACTAAAACCCTTGGAAATAAAACAAGAGGAACCAGAACCCTTGGAAATAAAACAAGAGGAACCAGAACCCTTGGAAATAAAACAAGAGGAACCAGAACCCTTGAGAATAAAACAGGAGGAACAAGGAGGTTGGTGTTTATTCTTCATTAATCTTTAATGACTGTTTGTGGTACATTAGGCATATGGTACATTATTACAAAGCATTAACCCTTTGGGGTCTGAGGGGGTTTTGGGGCCCTGGAGAAGTTTTGACATGTCACTGAAATAAGGCCATAAAACACATACAGAACATTTGTTCACAAGACTTTTGAGAACTGGTTGTGGTAGACTAGAGTTTTTCCTACAAAATTATGTGAATGTCATTCTGCTCACTCATTCACAACAATATGATGATCTTATGATAAACTTATTTTGAAGAATGTGCATAACCAAACAGTTGAACAGACTTCCATAGTATTTTTTTCTTACTGGGTCATTCCGTGTCAAATCAACCAGAGGTCCCAGGCTCAAATTTTTGATTTTGCTAATATTTTTTTCTGAAGAAAGATTGACATGTACAGTGATGAAACCCAAAATATTAAATGACATTAGGGCTGCTCGATAAATCGCATGCGATTGTCAGGCGTGTTTAGTCAGTAAAGCCGGTTTTGTGATTAGTAGTAAATCTCCATCAGGTGCGTTCAGCTGGAGCGGCAGTTAATACACAGAGCTGTAAATCAGCTCTGCAAGCTATGCAAAATTACGTGCTTAATCGAATGCGATTCATCTGCAATTATGACCGCGATTTTGCGTTGCTTGTCTGATTCACTGCACTACAGCTCTAAATGCACGTGATGGAGATTTACTACTAATCACAGAACCAGCTTTACTGACTAAATGCGCACGATAATCAATTTTGATGAATATTTACTGAGTAATCCACTATTTTGTACAGGGAGGTCAAAATGGCAATTTTAACCTTAGATTCAGAGTCACGAGTCAAGGGGGAGAGAGGCTTGGGTCAGAGTCTGGCAAAGAATTTTGATAAGTCTGTCTGACAAGGGCCGGGCTAGGGCCTTGATTTGAGGCCTGAGCAGGGCTCTACCCAGCACTACGAATCTGCTTCTGGTGCCTTCATCTGTAGAACTTAGTAGCGCTGCTCTCAAATATTAGTCTGAAGCCCTGCACTGTTACATCAGGGTTCACTTTTATGTTCACATTTCTCAGCTTTACTAAAAAGTTCCTAAAAATGAATAATTTTTACTTTTATTTCAGAGTTGATTGAAGAAAAAGTTGACAATGAAGAATTAAGTGAAGTTGAGAAGAAAAATCATGTCGAAACTGGAGAAAAGCCTTTGAGTTGCTCTCAAACCAAACAGAAAGATTTAAAGAAACACTTAAAAGTTCATACAAAGGAGAAGCCACATTCATGCCATTTGTGTGGTAACAGTTTTTTGTGTCTAGAACATTTGAAAGAACATCAGAAGTTGCATACTGCTGTGGGAGAGTACATGTGCTTTGAGTGTGAAAAGACTTTTATTTCAGCTAAACATTTGAAACTGCATGAGAGGATCCACACTGGAGAAAAGCCTTATAAGTGTTCACACTGTGACAAGAGATTCAGTCAGTCAGCACATGTGAAAACACATGAGAGGATCCACACCGGAGAGAAACCTTATACGTGTTCACACTGTGACAAGAAATTCAGTCATTCAACACATCTGAAAACACATGAGATGATCCACACTGGAGAGAAACCTTATAAATGTCCACAATGTGACAAGAGATTCATCAATCAGCACATCTGAAAACACATGAGAGATCCACACTGGAGAGAAACCTTATAAGTGTTCACACTGTGACAAAAGATTCACTCGTCAACACATCTGAAAACACATGAGATGATCCACACTGGAGAGAAACCTTATAAATGTCCACAATGTGACAAGAGATTCAATCAATCAGGAGACCTAAGAGCACATAAGAGAATCCACACTGGAGAGAAACCTTATAAGTGTTCTCACTGCGACAAAAGATTCAATCAGTCAGGAGACCTGAAAGCACACGAGAGGATCCACTCTGGAGAGAAACCTTATAAGTGTTCACACTGCGACAAGAGATTCAATCAGTCAACACATCTGAAAACACATGAGAGAATCCACACTGGAGAGAAACCTTATAAGTGTTCACACTGTGATGAGAGATTCAGTCAGTCAGTACATCTGAAAACACATGAGAGGATCCACACTAGAAAATAACTGTATCACTGCACTACATGTGGGAAGCGTTTCAACCGTTCATCTGCTCTACACAGTCATACAAAAATGTTTAGATGCGTTTAGCTGTCTGTGTAAATATTTGTAATCTTATTGGCGTTTCATCGAGACGGATCCTTTTCTTGTTGTTGTGTTGGGTTTGTATACAGCGTGCAGGGTTTGTGAACATGCTGCAAGTTGTTTTCTCCATTTTAAGTCTCTGTGGCAGAATTACAGCGACACATACTGGTCTGGCATGTAAATGTATACTCTACATGTAAGTCAGTAGGAGGGAGAGGTCCATCAGTTTTCATTTCTACTTTCAGTAATTAATGATCATTTTGCTTTGAATATTTATTAAATGTTACCTTTTATGCTCTGCTGATTGTATTTGCTGAATTAAATTGAAAGCCTTTATTGTCATAGTATTTTTCTGCATACAGCGAAATTAGGAACACTGCTCCTGACTGGTGTTAAAAAAAGGAACATCCATCTACAGATAATACATATAGACTGTACAGTAAAGGTATATACAACAAGTGGTTATGTCATAATATTGTATAATATAATATCTCGTATTTACATCTAGCGCGCAAAACTGCACTTAATAAAAACCGATCCAGCGCTTTCAGCAGTAAGTAAATTCTGAGAAACTAAAACGTTTCTGATTCGCCATTGTGTTCATGTTTATTAATTTTTAGTTTTATCTTAAATTTGGACTCCTGTTATAATACCAACTTTATAAACACACACAGGAGTTTTTAGTTCCCCACACACCACAACGAATCCTTTAAATGTAACCATATTCAGAACAGATCAAGAATAAATAAATTAAAAAAAACTATAACGTATTTATTTCTAATGAATAAATATAATATAATGCATTATATTAGATAACAATAGGCCTAGCGATAAACAAGCCAAAACAAATAATTTAAAGCAAGACTAAAAGTATAGGTTTAGCTTCAAGTGTATTGCGAATATGGAAACATTTGGATTTGTGCTGAATGAGAACGTTAAGTGAGCCATTATTTACTAAATTAACTTTCCAATATCGACCGGACAAAAAAAAATAATTTTGAACAATAAAGTGCGGCGGTGGAGTGAACCAGTGCTCACGTTGTACGGCACAGACTAGGCTATAATACAGACTATTTAAGATGACAAGTGTAACTTTTTAACTGTTTGGGTGATTCTGTGTTTTATTTTAATATTGAACAGGCTGTCTGTAATGAATATCAGGCGCCAGCGCGATCAAATAACAAATATAAAAACTCTCTTCCATACAGAAACATACCATGTGCGAGTTATTGTTTTTCATGTCTAAAATACAAGAATGCAATTTTATGTAACAGTTCAACTAAAAAAGTGATGTTAAGTGTACATTTATAAACACAATATTGTCAATATTGTTTGTTATATTTTACTAATAAAATAATAGTTCCAACCGAATCCGCACTTTGCCTCTATACGTAAAAAATCACCTGTAAATCAATTTAAGGGGGCAAATTTTGTAATGGAAAAGGTGACTGCGGTCTAAGTGGGGGCAGAAGAATGTTAAATGCTCTAGAAGGGAACGCCACTGTAAAAGGTTTAAGACTTACTGCATTGATTGCATGTAGCGTATTTTTTAATAAAATATGAAATGTTGGCTTTTTATATCACTGTCTTATATAAGCCACGTTAAGCGCAATTTTCTATACGGAAGAAAACGCTTATCATGCAGTTCAGCTCATATTCTGGACTCTTGCATGTACACAGAATATATACACAGAATTTCCACAGCATTTTTGGTCTTTTATTTTTAATTACCACCGTCTTCATTAAGCCGCGTTTTCTTTATCGGAGAAAAAAATGCTTAACATTCAATTTAGCGCTTTTTGTTCATAGTCGGGGCTTACCTGCTTTCCGCTATTCAAAATTTATTAACAAATTGTATACCGAATTCGGCTTTTTTTAATATATAAACACCCACTGCTGTGACTGGCTAACATCATTGCATATGAAGTATTACATGTGGAACAGTCTCAAATACATTTACAATGTTTTTACAATTACAGCTGTCATGAAAAAGTGTTAATTATAGTGTTATATGTAGATCTACTCTCATCACATGAAAGGCTGCAAAAATCAGCACTGAGCAGACGATAGTCCGTTTGATCTCATCATTACAACTAATTTTCTGCACTTCCATGAAATGCTTTCATCATAACTAACATAATGTAAATGGTTCATTGTGTTGTGTAAAAGAACCACTGATTATAACGAGAGTTGTAGGTGTCCAAGTTTGTTTTTAAGTGTTATGTTTGATCACTGGCTTGATTTACTGTCACACAAAAAAACGTTAAACTGTTTTGAGAAAGAAAATCTGATTGAACTTGAATAATTACACAGAAAGCACAGGCATTAGAATAAACAAGGTTACGTCCATTTTGTGACAGTCCTGTCGGGTTTACATCTTAAAGCAAAAGTCTGTTTGCAATCCTGCTGCAAAACTGTTACTGATTTACAGTCCAAGCGACTTGACTTAAAATAACGTAAAAACAAAATGAATTTGTATATTCAGTCTTTCATACTCCGAGTTCAACACGGTATTATGAATATTTTTGGTATTTATTGACCTGATTCAAAAACCGTACTTTTTCTATTGACAGAAATGATATTTCTAACCGTTTGCAGCATCCCGCCCCCCAAAATAACAGAGAACGCGGTGAAAATAAATTTCTTTCTCTGAGGTTTAATGGTGTTTGGCAAACAAACGTATGTGTTTTAGCGCCACCCACTGGACTGGAGTATGAAGAGGTGAGAGGAGGGAAATAATATGAGAAAAATACTTTGTGAGTGCAAATCTTCCCTTGCTTAACTACAACACTATTAACAAAAACAAATAATAATGTGTTGGCTACATACCCTGAGATTAAAAAATAAATAAAATAAAATAAATAAAAACACAAACATGAACATAAGCAGATTTATTTTAGAGAAAAAATGGTCTGTCTGAATTAGAAAAAGTAAGAACAAGAATGTTCATAAAACATGATGCCTGATCACACAGACATAAAAAAGTTCAATATCTGACTAATAAATGCGCAAACATAAAATATTTACAATTATTAAAAAACATACCATATTTACTGTACATAAGAGCTGTGCAGACCATTAATGAAAGTATAACCCAAAGTGCAGGATAAATGTGTAAAAGTCTGTGTCTCATTACTGCGTCTGGGAAACAGCAGAATCTGGTGCATTTCAGGAGTCACTGCTGTGTTCTGTGAGCAAAACAAGGCATTGTCATATGCAATAAAATTAATAACATTGTATAGTATTGAGTGTCCCCAACTAAGCAAGTCAAAGGCAACAGAGGCAAAGAACCCGAACTCCATCAGAAGAAACCAGGCTCAGTCGGGGGCCAGTTCTCTCGCCAACAAACGAACAAGGAGTCATTAGCCGCCTTTTTTGTCGGGCCAGTGTGAGCCAGTGCTTTGAAATTGAGCCAGACAGGGCCAACAGCCTCAGAATTGTTACTGTTTTTATTATTATTATTGTTTTTATTATTATTATTATAGAACATGTAAACTACATTACTAAAACAGGCACCAAAGACAGAAGCTCCAAAGAAAATAAACATATAAAAGACATTCTGACATCCTGACTGCTTTTGTCATACTCAGAATTCCTTTAAAAAATTAAAATGCTTATGATTTTCTTACACAACTATTTTACTTAAAACATATCATAGCCATGTAAAGAAATTAACTAAAGATAAGCTAGATCATGAACATTTTATAAAATAAATTGAGCAATATGGTACTACTTTGCACAATATTAGAAACCGAGAAGTTAAAAAGACTTATAAAGCACCATGTCACTTTAATTTGGTTAATTAAATGTTTATTTTTGATGCACAAATATGCACATAAGTGCATTAAAAGAGCGATTAAGTATCTTTCATACACACACACACACATATCAACACATCTCAAGTCTTATAGTTTCCTGAACAAGAAGGGTTTGTCAAAAGCTTCTGCCTTTCTTCATGAAAGAGTAAGCAAACTACAAGTGACACTTGAATTATAAGACAATCGAACATAGTAAAAAAACAATGATATCATCTATATTATGAAGCAAAATTATACACAATTAAACTCCATCTTTGAGTTGATCTGAATCTCACAGTTGAATCTGCTGGTTTTGAAGATGAAGATCTTTATTCACTGTGAAAACTTTAGATGTTTCTTTGTCATGTCACTTGTAATGTCTTGTTAGGACAGACTTATCCAGATGATATTTTATTTTTTGATACATTATTGTCACATTTGGTGAGGACGCTTCATCAGACCTAAAAATACTGGATCTGAAGATGATCTACTTACTGTGATGTTTTTTTGTATGACTGTGTAGAGCAGATGAATTATTGAAACACTTCCCGCATGCGGCGCAGTGATATGGATTCTCTCCAGTGTGGATCCTCTCGTGTCGTTTCAGACTTGATGAATCACTGAATCTCTCATCACAGTGTGAACACATGTAAGGTTTTTCTCCAGTGTGAATCCTCTCATGCAGTTTTAAACACTTTGCAGAGGTAAAAGTGTTTTTACATTCAGAGCACATGTACCCTCTCACACCAGTATGTGTTTTCTGATGTGCTTTCAAAGCATGTAGACGTGAAAAACTCCTTCCACACAAATGACATGAATGTGGCTTCTCCTTTGTATGAACTTTCAGGTGTTTCTTCAGGCCTGAAGCCCAGAAAAATGTTTTGCCACAACGATCACATGAGTACAGATTGTCTCCAGTGTGGATGTTCATGTGGTCCATAAGGGCTGATGATCGTGTAAAACTCTTCTCACAATAATCACAAGGATACGGTTTCTCTCCAGTATGAATTCTCATGTGAAGCTCAAGTTTATATTTGCATTTCAAACTCTTTCCACACTGATCACATGTGAACGGTTTCTCTCCTGAATGAGCTTTCATATGTGCCATAAGGTTTCCTATTTGCGCAAAACTCTTTATGCATTGATTACACTTATATGGTTTCTCTCCAGTGTGGATCCTCTTGTGTGTTTTCAGATGTGTTGACCGACTGAATCTCTTGTCACAGTGTGAACACTGATAAGGTTTCTCTCCAGTGTGGATGTTCATATGTTCCTTAAGGTTTGCTGAGTGTGCAAAACACTTTCCACACTGACCGCAAGTGAATGGTTTCTCTCCAGTATGAATTCTCATATGCCCTGTAAGGTGTCCTTTTCTTGTGAAACTCTTCCCACATTGATCACATGAGTAGAGTTTTTCTCCAGTGTGGATGTTTATGTGATCCTTAAGGTGTGCTGATTGTGTAAAACTCTTCCCACATTGATCACAAATGTACGGCTTCTCTCCAGTATGAACTCTCACGTGACGATCAAGACTTGTTTTGCATGTGAAACTTTTTCCACAGTGAGTGCATGTGAAAGATTTCTTGGCTGTTCTTTTCTCAATTTTTTTCTGTTTGGTTTGAGAGCAACTCAGAGGTTTTTCTCCGGTTTTAATATGATTTTTTTCCTCAACTTCACTAATTTCTTCAGTCTCCTCATTTTCTACAATCAACTCTAAAATAAAATTAAAAATGTTTTTAGTAACTCTTAAAAACAAACAAACAGAGAATTGTGAAAGGACATAAAAATGAATCATGATATAATAGTGAAAATAGGGTCTGATCTAAAATCAAAATCTCAATTAATTGAACACTTTACCTTGATTATAATTATTTTAATTTAAATTACTTAGAGAAAAAAAATACTATTTAGAGAGAAATAAAAGGCATAGAAATTATTTAAATGCAAAACCAAAAATAAAAACACTCTGATTGGTTGATCTTTTCATCTTTTTCTGTTGGTTGTTTTGAGTCCCGCACGTAAACAGAGGTGTCACCAGGTTTTTGTGTTGTTTAGAGTGACAAATCGTACCAGTGTACTTTGAGGTCAAAATGTATAGTTTGAAAGTACCTATTAAGCTCAACAAAATCTACATTGAGACATTTTTTAGTGCACAAGATATATTGGTTTCAGTAAAAAATGTTAAAATAAAATATTAGTCTCTCATTCCAAAATATTTCATTTTAGTTTAAATGACAAGAGCATTTCAATTAAGATGCAAAACCCTATATATACGAATGAACAATGGAACATTTCTGAGATGAAGTAAACTAAAGCAGGGTAAATGTACAGGTGCATATGGGTGACCTTAGCAAATATAATTTTTCCATTACAATTTGGTGCAACAGTGAAAGAAAAAAGCAGACAAAGGAGATAAAACATGTCATATTTCCTTTTTTTGTGTCAGGGTAATATAACACAAAGTACCAAAGTGTCAAAAATGTACATTAATTGTTTTAGCAGAAAACAGCAGAAGCAAAGCTAAACCTTTGCCCACAAAATGTTTGAGATTACACTAATGTAAAGATACAGTGAATCTAAATCTGAGTTCAAGTTTCACGATTCTAAAAACAAAGCAATGAGTGAAAATAAAATATAAATCTTCTCATTGCCAGTTCCATCGCATTTTAAATACATTCGAAAGGTGGATTGAAGACATTTTAATGATAATTAAACCCTTATTTTTAAATTTAGGAATGTAAAACGTTTTAGGGATCCGCAAGCATGCTGTTAAATCTTTATTAACCTAATGTACCACAAACTTATTAAAAATGAATAACGAATAAACACCAACCTTCTTGTTCCTCCTGTTTTATTCTCAAGGGTTCTGGTTCCTCGTGTTTTATTTGACAGGGTTCTGGTTCCTCCTGTTTTATTCTCCAGGTTTCTGGTTCACTCGTGTACTCCTCACTCTCCTCTTTAACAAACACCATCTTCACAGCAGCAGATCTCAGTTCAGCTGAGATTCACTCCTCCAGATATTCCTGCTTGCTTAAAAACGTAGTCATGATTATGAGAATATTACAGGTAACGTTATTTACTATTCTGATTCAATTTCGTATCTATCTATTTAGAAATAGTATATTTTAACTAACATCACGACAAAAAAAAACAACAGATCACGGTGAAACTAATATTCTTCCTCTCAAGTTTAAATGTGTTTGTCAAACAAACGTATGTGTTTTAGCGCCACCCGCTGGACTGGAGTGTGAAGCGGAGAGAGGAGGGACATTTATGAATTAATAATTTGCCATTCAGAATAATGAAGTTTACATAATTGTCAATACTCCGCCCCCGGAAGTGACAGTGGAAACGCATGTAAAACATTTAAGTTACTTGAGATTGACCAGTACAGATTTTTAATAGTTAAATAGGTGTATTAGTAGAATCAGTCTTAAAGTGCACACATTATGCCCATTTTTACAAGAATAAGTAATATTGGTTTTGAATGTGTCTGTGACGTTTCAGCTCAAAATACATTTGACATTTCTGTCCCCCTCACTTCTAGTTGCTATTCCCCTGCCCTGTAACATAACTGAATATAAAACTTTAGCTATATGCCCTGTTATCTTTATTTGGGGCATGAGAGTGTTCAGCGTTCCATGATATTCACTTCGTTTTGGATAGCAATAAAACGTCTCTTTTAATTTAAATCTAGATTTATTCACATTAGTCCTTGAAAAAATATTTATTTATTTCAAACCTAAAATTTTACAAGCTTTTTACAAGCTTTGTAAACTTATTTTCTGATCTACACTCCGGAGCAGAAGGTGGCGATAATGCATCAATACACTTAATGCCAACCCCCGAAAAAATATAAGAAGAAGAAGAAGGTATGGTGCGGCTGACTGTAGACAGTTAGTGAAGCGTGCTTTAAAAACAGCAGCGAATAGCCTACAATTATGCTTTTAGAATAGAAATCTTATTAAGTATTACACTATGTCGATCTAAAATGGTAATTATGTACAGCTGCCAACCATGTCGGTACGCAGATTGCGCGCTCTGAACTTATTTACTAAGCGTATTTTCTAATTTTGGTCGCGCATGCGGACCTGCGGATCGCTTATGTGCACATCTACTAACATTCCCCGTATTATTTTCCCTCCTCTCGACGCTTCACACTCCAGTTCAGCGGGTGGCGCTAAAACACACACGTCTATTTGCCCATCACTATTAAACCTCAGAGGAAGAAATTTAGTTTCACCGCGCTCTCTGTTGTTTTGTCGTGATACTGGTTTAATACAAGCTGTTAGAAATGTTGTTTATTTTAATAGAAAAATACATTTTTTTTTGAATCAGGTTAATACATACCTGTAATATTTTCATCCTCATAGTAGTTTTGAAAAAAACAAGGAATATCTGGAGGAGAATCAGCTGAACTGAAATCTGCTGCTGTAAAGATGGTGTTTGTTAAAAAGAAGAATGAGGAGAACACGAGTGCACCAGAACGCAGGAGAGTAAAACAGGAGAAACCAGAACCCTCAGGAATAAAACAAGAGGAACCAAAAACATGGAGAATAAAACAGGAGGAACCAGAACCCTGGGAAATAAACCATGGGGAACCAGAAACCTGCAGAATAAAACAGGAGGAACCAGAACCCAGGAGAATAAAATACGAAGAACCAGAAACCTGCATAACAAACGACGAGGAACAAGGAGGTTGGTGTTTTTACTTACATCCACCGATCTTTTATGTAAAAAAATAGACCTTAACATTCATTAAAATGCTTTAAAATCATGTTTCAGAGTTCTTATGAAATTGTGATTGAACGTACACCTAGAAGATTTAATTATAAGATTTCATTTTTTGCTTTTTGGAATCATAAAACTGTTTAACCTGTTTAATCCCAAAGTTTCCCCAAACATTAAAATATTTAAATAATGTGTCATTAATAACCCTTTGAAATAAAAGGTGTGTGAAAATTGTTATGGTCGGTCACAGTTGTGACCGGTGGGATAATGTGTGTACTGCAATCATAAAAATTGTTATATATCTAAGCCCAGCTTTTTTATACAGTTTGATCAATGTTACTATGCATAAAAAAACCCTAATAGGAATACTGAGATAAAAAACAAAACAAAACATAAACGTATTTCAAAATTGTTACTTTTTTGTAACATATCAAGATTTTAAATGACAACATCAATATTGTAACTTATTTGTAACATTTAAACTTTTAATTTAGTGCAATATTTTGTCATTGCAATCTTGCACTATCAACTGCAGTTCGATAAATAGAGTTGGATATAACTGTTACTGTAATCTAATTACTTTTCCTGGTAACGCAGAAATGTATTACTTTTTAAATTTATGCAATTTGATTACAGTTACTAATAAAATTACGTTACTTAAATTACAAATGCAGTGTTAAAACATATGAAATTAAAATCATGTTTTACGCATTAGTCCTTTAATAAATCACTGGAGAATGCGAGTTTAAATGCAGATGAGTCCTACAACATAAAAGCAATGAAGGGTTGCCTATCACCAGAGGCGCCCGCAGGATTTCTTCCGAGGGTTTTAAACGGAACAAAATGTTAAAATGCATCTATCATTAGCATGCTCACAGTGGAAAACAATTGTAGAACAAAACCTCGTTGGATGAAGTGGATATTCACGATTGAAAAACAAAAACAAACAAACAAAAAAAATCATCTTAATTTTCTTAAAGTTACCTCTGCTCTACCTCCTCAAATCCTGCTGCACCCCAGAGTGCCACATACATATATTACAATAAAATCACATCACATTAGGCCATATTTGTCCCAAATTATTGGTAATGTTCATAATGACTTAAGGTAATAATATATATTGCGCTTTCTCTTTCCGTTTGCTCTGTTTCATTAAACACCGTATTTCAGACTCATCGATGCAACTTTGTTAATTTCTGAAGTGTTCTTCTATATTAACTTCTTGAATTGGGTGCAATACCTGTGAGTTGTTCTAAACTCGGCGCTGCGCTTCTCGTGATCTCGTCCGGTGCGTGATTCCGCCCATGTATTAAATGAGCGTCCTTGAAAGCGCGCAGATTTCTAACGAAGCCTATTTACTTTACTACTTAGGTAATATATCAAATTTATAGGTGAGCTCAGACAGTAAAGTCCGTACTTCGCGTTGGTTTCATATACTGATTATTTTATCAGAGAATATTTGTATATACTCACTTCATTTAATAATAGGCACTTTAAGCTTTTTATAGATATACTGGATTTCTCATGCCATTTTCGGTCATTTTAGTGACTCGCTTCAGAAAGATTAACGAAGACGGGGAATGCAGAAAGCACACTCTTTTGGTTTCTTTATTTTACAAAAAAAAAACAAACAAAAAAGTTAGGTGTGTATACAAATATTATGTATTTTTCAGTCAATATTAAATTAAAGAAAGAACTATGAGTTTCTCTTTGTTTTGTATTTTTAGGTTTGATAACTTGAAAACTTAAAAAGTAAAGTAAACTTTAAAGTAATTAATAATCTTATTACTTTTTAAACGCAGTAATCAAATTACAATTTTAAAGAAACAATTAGTAATTTGTAGTGGATTACTTTTTTGAGTAACTTACCCGACACTATACCTAAATTCACTGTTATCCCACTGGTCACTGTTGTGACCACCACACTCAGCAAAACTGAATATATGTGAATTCATTGTATTTATACTAGACACCTTAAAGTCAATGTAAAGCAATATTAAATGTGTGGTTTCGAGTTTGTCAAAATACAGAGAAAATGTGTAATTAACATCCAGCCAAATTTGAATGATAAAAAAAACCCGGGAAGTTAAGAAAATAAGCTATCAAAAAAAAAAAAAACGAGCAGTATTGTCTGCTCTCAAACGCTGGGGGCGTGTCTGCGAGTGAGCGTGGTTTCTCTCTCAACTGCCAAATACCGCTACAAGCTGAAAGGATGGTCTCTTCAACAGTTTATTTTACATGAGGAAATCGTAAAACATTGCAAACAGGTAATATGCATTTATGTGACAAAGGCAGCTAGTATTTGGGGGAATGCTGTATTTGTTCGGTACACATGCGTAGGCTGGGCACAAACTAACGCGGGGTTAATTGTAACACAAGTAGTTTAAATATTTCCACACACGCCAGCATAACCAAATTTACAGTATTTACTAGTTGCCATAGCAACACTATATAGAGAAAAAATGCGCCAAAATTCAAAAGCCTTTTGAAGATATCGCTGAATATTTATTTTATCATAGTAAATGTACATTTCTGGCTGAAGTAAATTTTTCATCTCAGTTTTTAGTATTCATTTAAAATGAGACCAATATGCTTTTATTTTAATCGCCAATCTGTTGCGAATTTAGTTTATTAATGCTTGGCAAGCCAGCAGAAGACACTAACCAGTTTTATATTCCAGTCGCGCTGATCGGGAACGTTCACTGCGTTACAATCTGCCCCGCTATATTAAACTATGCTATTCTATGACATTAGCCATGTCATTTTCACTGTGTACTTTTATGGATTTTTAAAAAAAAATCCACAAGAAACAAGTAAACAGGTACAGACTGACGATCGATGTTTAATGCTGAGAAATTAATATTTCAAGAAATGTAAAGAATTTTGGCTGGTTTGTGCGTCTTGTGTTCTATGAGAGCTGTGTTTGGAGGGAGTGGTTTTTGTTTTTTTGTTGTTGTTGTTGGGTTTTTTTGAATGTCTGAATGTTTTATCTATTTGCACACATTGTTTTGAACTATACATAGCTGCGTTTTGCGATCAGCGCTGTCCCACGCGTGGTTGCATTGTGAACCTCAAAAATTAGATTTTTTTTTTTTAATTCTTAAAAAACGCCATTATTTCATTTGAAAAAATGTATCATTTTATTTTATTAACATATTTTACAATGTACCCCACCTACGGGGCATGTTGTCACTTTTCACTTCCTTACTTTTTAAGTAAATAACGAAAAACGTATACGCTTGTTATGAAACAAAGTGACATATTTGTAATAGACAAGTGTGAAATTAACGTGGATACAAAATTATACTCTGAACCCCACGTGGATCTACACAAACTGAGTAATTCAAAAAGTGTTAGGTTGTGCCCCGCGCTCCCCTACCCAACCGAAAGAAGCATTCCGAACCGAAAGACCCGTAACGGACACGTGTACCGTTACACCCTAAGACAAAAGCTTTGTGAAATGGATCCTCATTTTTAAAAACCGTAACATCATGCACATGAGTATTACATGATCAGCCTATAGATGAGTAGTGTTTCTTTACAAAATGGCTAGTGGTCTCTTAGCATAATGCAGTGTTTTTAGTCATTTTCATGGATTTGTGTGAAAAGAGACAGTTTTGACATTGTTTTTGTCAATACACAAATATTGTATCCTTTTTATTTTCCAAATGTCCCAATTGATTTTCATCTTTTTAATTACTTTATTTTAGGCCTGATGAAAATGAAAGAAGAAAGACAAGATCTGAATGAGGTGGCAGAGAAAAATCAGTGTCATGATGTCAATGGAGAAAAATCAGTGAGTTGCAGCGATCAAATAAGAGACGTTGAAAGGCCTTTCAGCTGCATTCAGTGTGGAAAGGGTTTCAAACAGAAAGGGAACCTTAAGACTCACATGTTAGTTCATTCTGAAATAAAGCCTTTCAGCTGCTCTTGGTGTGGACAAAAATTTAAACAGAAAGGACACCTTATGAAACACAAGATAATTCATAGTGGAAAAAAATCTTTCCGCTGCTCTCAGTGTGGAAACACTTTCACATGTAACAAAAACCTTCAGAATCACATGTTAATTCATGCTGGAATAAAGCCTTTCAGCTGCTCTGAGTGTGGAAAGAGTTTTACACAGAAAGGACACCTTGAGTGTCATTTGCTAACTCACCGTTCAGAAAAGCCTTTTGTCTGCTCTCAGTGTGGAAACACTTTCACATGTAACAAAAACCTTCAGAATCACATGTTAATTCATGCTGGAATAAAGCCTTTCAGCTGCTCTGAGTGTGGAAAGAGTTTTACACAGAAAGGACACCTTGAGTGTCATTTGCTAACTCACCGTTCAGAAAAGCCTTTTGTCTGCTCTCAGTGTGGAAAGTCTTGTATACGTAAAGGAGACCTTAAGATTCACATGGTAATTCATTCTGATATAAAGCCTTTTACCTGCTCGCAATGTGGAAAGAGTTTTAAACATAAATCAAACCTTAACGCTCACATGTTAATTCATACTGGGAAAAAGCCTTTCAGCTGCTCTCAATGTAGAAAGACTTTTACAGATAAATCACGCCTTAAGAGGCACAGGTTAAGTCATGTTGGGAAAAAGCCTTTAGCCTACTCTTAGTGTGACTTTTACAGATAAATCAAACCTTAGGACTCACATGTTAATTGATACTGGGAAAACGTCGTTCAGCTGCTCTCACTGTGCCAATTTTCCACAAGTTGCTATAATTCTTTAGGGTCTTAATGAAAAGTCTGTAACATACTGTGGTTAAATGTTCTCAGTGGTAGTGTAAAACAACACTTGATTATGTCAAAAACAGCCCTGTTTACAGCGAACCATTGCGGTGCATGTCCCTTTATTTGTATAGTGCTTTTCACATTACAAATCATTTCAAAGCAACTTTACAGAAAACATTACATGTCTATATTTCATTTAGGGGTAGGTTATTAGTGGTGACTATGCCAGAAATGTACAGGAAGAATCATGCAGTTAGATACAAATTTCACATAATCAGATGGTGAACACTATTAACTGCAATGATTCTATGTTGTGATTAAGCTTTGCGATAAAATGTTGTGTGATTAACCAAAACTTGTTAGTTTTATATGTTGTTTCAGAGTTAGCATCATCTAAGGTCTTAAGGTCATCTCAGATCTTCCTAAGGGTCGGATCCAGACTGAAGCTTGTGTAATTCCTAGTTGCCTTGGGATGCAAGTCCTGTGGCAGAAGAGATGAATTTTGCATAGCTGCTGTTCCAACCAAGAAAAGACAATGTGTTGAAACCAAACAAAAGAATTAAAATGTGTGAAATTGATCAGATATAGCTGAAGTACCAAGTTATAAGATAGATTATCTAAATGACTGGCTAAAAAGATGTGTGTTTAATCTAGATTTAAACAGAGAGAGTGTGTCTGAAACCCTGAACGTTATCGGATGTATTATTACATTCAACAACCGTACACCTCAATCACTTAGGTGACATTTTTGTCTACTCCTGCTCCGGCGTCGAAACAGTGGCGGACTGATGACCGTTCAACCCAGGGCGGGTCTGTGCTAAAACGAAGATTCAAAAATTCAAACAGAACATTTCCAAATTTCACAAAGACACAAGCACTTTTTGATAATTCAACTCAGGAAGGAGATTGTAAAATTTGGGGCAAGTAACCAAGATTATTGCTTGAAGAGGTGCACAGCATGACCAACGCATGTAAATCCATGATGGAAAGTACAAGACTTTCTTGGATTGATTTCCCCAACTACGAGACAAGAACCAGACTGAGATTCCTTCTAGACCCTTTTGTTCCTATTGTTCCCTTTCTAGACCTTTTGTTCCTCACATTCACAGAACGACACAGAGACTGTCTTTTACATGACTAAATGCATCAGATCAACCAAAATGATGCTAAAAGGACTAATGAACAAATGTCATTCTGTTGCAAACTCTGTATCTTGTGTGTAACCCACACATTTGACTGTTATGTTCTAACCATGGATTGTGTATGTGATTATTATTATTATTTTTCTTTTTTTTTTCTTTCTCCTTCTAATAACTACTGAATAGTTCATAGGTTTATATTCATGTTTAGTATGTGTGTGTATTTGAAATTATTTCTTTCCGTTGATTTATGTATTGGGTAGACATTGTCTAATTGGTCAAAACACCATTTGGGATGTTAGGTTTCAGACAGCCCAGTTTAAAAAAAAAAACTCAGGACATTTTTTTTTTTTTTTTATAAACCTTTTTAGGCTTTTGCCACCGCTTTTTAGCTTTGTGCCTTTTTGCCACTGCTTTTTGTGTTAGATTAGTTTGTATGTCCAATTTATCCAATAAAGTCAGATTTATATTAAAAAAAGTAGTATATTGTGCTTTGTGCTAACAAGTTAATGTCTTAAACTGCCGATCTTGTTGCCATGCTAATAAAGTGTTTTTACTATATTTTGAATATTAATATCCATTACAAATTTGATGTTATACAGCTTGTTCAATGAATCGCTGGCTGACTCAGTGAGTAAAACAGTGATTCTGTCCAAATTCCTTATAAATACCATCAGTAGTTCGCTTTGAGCTTTGCATCAATATTAATTTAATAATTTCACGTTTTTAAAGTGCTCCTAGTATGCCTTTTCAAATATGACCTTTCATGCAGTGTCATGTAGCTGTATGTGAACATAAACTATCTGCAAAGTTGTGTAGTCGAGTGTGCATGATAAATAAAGTAATCGTCTATTAAAAAAAAAGTCTGCTCACAAACGCATAAACGAGTCATCAGGAATTCGAATCATTTTCTGTTACATCACGAAGTAACGCATTTGCATAATGCCCGCCCACGTTCTATGTCGCAAACAACATGCCCGCCCACAAACAGTACAATTTCCATGTGGTAACGTCATATAAACTGTATTTAAACTGCACAGATGCAGATATTATAATAATCTATTGATAAACACACACCTTGTCCTCTGTTTTTCCCTGAAAGACGGGGATGAGCCAATCAAAGTCTGCTGCATTTTTCATATAAAAATTTAAAGGGAATCCTTGTAAAGTTTAAGAGGAATAATATTTTCTATATTTCAGACAATCATACCAGCTGATCGTCCAGTGCATCATATCATCAGCTAATAAATTCATATCTGTGTTCCTGGCTGGCACTGAGCCAGAGAAAGATGCGTTTTTACAGCACTGCATATTATAAACAATCACACACAATGCTGTAGAGCTTATGAATGCATTGACCAATCAGAGGCGTTCAGATGAGTTAGACAAGACGAGCGTTTGAGGTTAAAAAGTACATAAATTGTCAGTTTGTTTCGAAAATGACATCGTTTTGCTAGATAAGACCCTTCTTCCTCAACTCAGATCATTTAGAGCCATTTAAAGCCGCATTTAAACTGCATTTAGGAAATTCAAACTTGGGGGCACCATTGAAGTCCACTATATGGAGAGAAATCCTGAAACGTTTTCCTCAAGAAACAATTTCTTACCGACTGAAGAAAAAAAGACACAAACATCTTGGATGATAAGGGGGTGAGTAAATTATCTGTAAATTTTTGTTCTGTAAGTGAACTTCACCTCTAAAGGTGAGAATTTAGACATTTCATGATTTAGTAATAATTTGGGAATGTTTTGAATAAAAAGGAAATAAATAAATAAAACAATTCTATTGTGGCTGCTGTGTCACATGATGACAATTTACACTGCATGATTGTCACTCATGTCAACTAGCACTGATTTGCCTCCAATTTCGTGCATTTGTCGGATATTTTGCAAAACCTGATGGCGAGTGATAATCGGGGCTAAAATCATGCAGTGTGAACTCCTGGGGTATTTAGAAAATGAATAATATTGTAAGAATCCACCCACTGGCCCAAATGCAGTCTCCAGTGGCCTGGTTGAAGGTTTAATGTTCTGTCTTTTCACAGCACTTCTGCAAAGTTCACTTAATTTATCAGGATTAGGTTTCAGTTGTAATCTAGCTCCAATTCTGACTCCAATTTCAAGTGATCATTAAATTTAGGTGGTTTCTCTAATTTAAACTGATCACAAATATTGATTATGTATTAATTTAGATATTGATTATTCTAGAAATCCCATACTTTCCATTATTCGTTCATTAAGGACCTAAGATTAAGATCGCACGTCACAAGCTCGCCATTTCTGATTTTACTCAGAGGATACAGGGTGATTATAATACCCTTAAATATGGCATACCCTGTTAGCAAATAACAAAAAATTTATTTTTTCCTATAAAACTGTAACTTATTAAGCCAGTGATATTCAGAAATCAGAAGATCCCTAAAAATGTCCCCCATGGTCAATTTATGGACTTTCTGAAACACCAGACTGCACTTTAATCTACTAAAATTAATGATTTTAAAAGAGATCAGAACAAATCATACATACCATTTTATTTGTCAGGTAAAATGTATTGTGCTAATCACACAAAAAGTGCAAGAGGGAGAGGCAGAGAGAGCAGAGGGAAGAAGGGGGTCATAAATGAGCAAGGGTGGGTTTATTGTTGTTGCATGGCATCTGTTTTTTGTAAGAGTTCCTAGATTTTGATTTCATGGGGAAATCATTTCAATTGCACTTATTACAGTAAATGATGCTGAAAATGTAGCTTTGATCACATGAATAAAGTACATTTTGAAATATATTTTAATAGAAACAGTTACTTAAAATAGTAAAAATATTTCAAAATGTTACTGTTTTTGCTGTACTTTGGATCAAATCAATGCAGGCTTGGTGAGCAGAGGAGACCTTAAAAAAAACAAAACAACAACAACAAAAAAAAACATTAAAAATCTTACTGTCCATGTTTCATATAGTAAGCTAAAGATCTGTGTTCTGTTTTTTCGATCCCCGAACTTAAAAATATCAGGGTTCCCACACCTTGATTAACTTTAAATTCAAGAATTTTTCAAGGACTTTCCAGGTCCAATACCCTCAAATTCAAGGACTTTAAGTGAGAACAAGGTTGCATCATGTTACCTTGTAAGATGTGTTAAACACAACAAAACACAACAAAACATTTTTTTTGGCATATGACAGAGATCTGATATCCTATATTTGTTGTGTTTCTGTTTTGCAGAAAACTGGAGAATATTCGGTACACCCTATACTGTATTCTAAAATGATCTGATATTAACTTTTGCATTTTATTGAAAAAAAACTCATGTAATGTAAAGTTAACATATTGTGTAAATGTGCGTAACTAATGTAAATCAAGCAAGAATGCATAGGCAAAGTCTTGGCGAAATAACACATTACTGGACTGGAGGGAATAATATGGAGTTTTTTCCTGAAAACTTCTTGCACAAAAATATATTCAAGCACTTTCAAGAACCTGTATCTATGTATGTTTATTTTCAAAAACTTCCCAGGGCTTTGAATTTATTTATTTTTTGTTCTGTTCAGATTCGCAAACTTTCAATTTGTATTTTTCTCATTCTTTGAGTTAAGTTTTGACTATTTGGGGAACAGATGAAATATTTTGGACTGCCATCTTGAACTGAACGTGATGTCGGATGTGCTATACGCGTTGCACCAGGGCACTGTGCTTCTCATCCAGTGTGCGACCGCAACAAAACACCACAGTGAGATTAAATGATATTACCCAAAAAAAAAATAAATAAATAAATAAACAAATAAATAAAAAAAAACTCAATTTAAGTCAAATGCAAATCCTCAAACATACAGACACTCCCACCAACCACATAAAACCAATATAAGCATTTAAGGACACAAATGTCAGGCTATAATTGTAGCCTGTTGCAATTAAGTTTCCTTCCAGTGGGCATAGCTCTTAGCATAATATAACACGTTGAGCCCTACTTTTGTCCTTAAACGCTTGTTTTTTTGGGTCGACAGCTTGTAAATACGTAGTTCTGGGGTTTTTAGCTTGTTTACTGTACACCTTGTCACATAGCAGCTTTTAGACACTGTTCTGTTTTTTGTCAGAAATGACAAGGAGGCAGCTTCCTGCAATGAAAGAGCGTTGGCTTGCCCCCCCCTCAGATTATGACGAGTGTCGCTCTGTCTCTATTACCAGAGGCAACAGGGATAGCTAGTATGTTTGCGTAGCACAGCATCAAACATGACAATTTATGAAATTAATATCATGTTTTGCTCTAAAGTGACTATATAATATTAGTTGTGTTTGAAATAACTTGCTTTTGTGGTTCCATGCACAGAATGAGATGAATTCTATACTGTGATACATGCTATATTGATTAGCATTGCATTGCAATTGTGTTTTTATTGTCTTCATGCTTCATCAGTCAATAGGTCTTTATCTGCATGTTATTCAGCTGTAGTGATATCAGATGCATTTGTCCTAGGGCTGCATGATAAATTGAATCTGCACGATTAAATATTTTTGAATCTGCACGATTTTCCTTATAATACAGTATGTAATAATGCAACGCCAAAAAAAGACTTTACATGAGTGTTTAATGTTTCATATTGCTCACACTGCCACATAGCCCCTCAGTGCAGAACATAAGATCCACACGGTGGTGGTTGCATCCACATCTAGAGGTTGGAGATGGGTGGGTTCAGTTATATGTAAGGTGGGAGGTAAAAACTAAAGTAATTTGTAACATAGTATAAAGTAGCTGAGTAGTTTTTGTGTTGGTTTGAACAGGAGTAAACAGATATGAATCAACCAACATCCTGTCACTCACAACTGTTGGTTTCTCCACTAGGTGGTTTCTCCACTGCATGGATCTTCATGTGTATCTTCAGGCGACTTTTATAAGCAAAACTGGTTCTGCACTGATCACACGTGTGCGGCTTCTCTTTGCTGTGGACCCACTCATGTGATTTCATATTTCCTAACAGACTGAATCTCTTGTCACTGTGTGAAAACTTCTAAGGTTTTTCTCCAGTGTGAGTCCTCTCGTGCCGTTTTAACTGTTTTGCTAAAATAAAAGTCTTGTCACACTCAAAGCACATGTACTCTCTCACACCAGTATGAATTTTCTCATGTCTTTGTAAGCTTTGCAGCAGTGAAAAACTCCTTCCACATTCAGAACATGAATACGGCTTCTCCTTCGTATGAACTGTCCGGTGTTTCTTCAGGTTTGATGCGAAGACAAATTTTTTTCCACATTGATCACATGTGAACGGCTTCTCTCCGGTGTGGATTCTCATGTGATGTTTAAGGTTTTTTTTAATTGAGAATGTCTTTTCACAAAGTTCACACATGAACGGCTTTTCTCCGGTGTGGACCCTCATGTGAAGCTCAAGACATGATTTGTTTGTGAATCTCTTTCCACATTGATCACATGCATATGGCTTCTCTCCGGTGTGGATTCTCATGTGAATCCTAAGTCGACTTTTAACTGAGAATCTCTTTTCACACTGATCACACAAACGGCTTCTCTCCGGTGTGGATCCTCATGTGAATCTTAAGGTACGCTGAATCCGTGAAACTCTTCCCACATTGATTGCATGGGTAAGGCCTCTCTCCAGTGTGGATCCTCATGTGTCTATTAAAGTCTATTTTTTCTTTAAAGCTATTCCCGCACTGATCACATGTGAACGGCTTCTCTCCAGTGTGGATTTTCATGTGTCTTTTGTGTTTTGAAGAGTCCATGAAACTCTTTCCACACTGATCACAGATGAATGGCCTCACTCCAGAATGAAGCATCATGTGACGCTTCAGGCTTTGTTTAAATGGGAATCTCTTTTCACACTGATCACACATGAACGGCTTCTCTCCAGTGTGGATTATCATGTGACTCTTCAGGTTTGATGAATCTTTGAACCTCTTCCCACATTTATCGCACGAGTGTGGCTTCTCTTCAGTGTGGACCCTCTTGTGAATCCTAAGGTGTACTTTTTGTGAGAAGCTCTTCCCGCACTGATCACACGTGAACGGTTTCTCTCCTGTGTGGATCATCATGTGTTTCTCTAGACTATCTTTTCTTGAGAAACTCTTCCCACACTGAGTGCAGGTGAAAGATGTCTTGGCTGCTCTTTTCTTTAAAAATGTTTTTTTAGTCTTTGCACGACTCAAAGGTTTTTCTCCAGGTTTGTCATGATGTTTCTCCTCCACTTCACTCAGTTCTTCACTCTCCGCCTTCTCTTCTATCAGCTCTGAAATGAAAGAAAAAGCAGTTTTCAGGATATCAAAATAATTCAGAGAAAAACATGAGGTAAACATATTTTACATATTTTTGGGGCTTTTATGGCTTTTTTATTAGATGGGCCAGTAGAGAGCAGACAGGAAAGTATTAGGTGGAGAGAGTGGGATGGGATCGGCAAAGGACCTCGAGACGGGAATCGAATTCGGGTCGCCGCGGGCACAGTTGTGCTACATGTTGGCCCACTAACCACAAGGCTATCGGCGCCTCCACCGTCGCCATTTGTAAGGTATCAAAGCCGAGGTGTTATGTAGTTGGAGAATTGTCTTTTTCATTTGCTTCAAAATGGTACATTCTTGTAGTGTTTGAAAGACACTTATTAAAAAAGGACACTAGGCCCAGTCCAACTGAATCAACAATTTGTTTTAAAAATCTAGGATGGTTAACGCCACATTTTTGTGGCTATTATCATGTTTAAATGAAAACAAAAAGTGGCAGCGGTGTTTAATATCATATTTAGTCTTATTGTAAATATACATACAGTGAGGATAACCGGAGTAGCCAAGATGAGCTGACTCATGTTATTAAGTACGCTGCTGTTACATTTGCAGAATTACCAGACTTGTGTCGCCCCACCCCAGGGAGCAACAACAGCTGAGCGTAAGAATTTATCCAAGAATTCATTACAAAGATTTCTAGGCATTACTTTTCTTATATTATATATTATATCTTATATTATATTATAAACAAAAGTTCTCTTCTGAAGTAACATTTTCTGTTTGTTTTTGTTTATTTTATTTTCCACTGCTATTTTGGATTTGCTTCTCAGTTTCATGCAATTTTAAGCTTTTCTTTGTTCATTCCATATTTTATAGGCAATCTCTGTCATGCCAATTCAGATTAGCACAGCTGGTTTTAAATTAATCCAGTGTATTTTAGTTCAGGACACCATAGTCCAGGAGTTAGTAATCTGTATTGTTACTTTATCTGTGTTTTAGAAACCTTCATTAACTATTGTTAATTTAAACCCTGTCTAGGAAACTGCCCTAGAATTTAACTCAGAAGAAGAAGAGCCCCCAGGCCCCCAGAGGGTTAAAGCTTTATAGGCTTAATGTGCCACACACAGTCATTAAAGATGAATGAATAATAAACACCAACCTTCTGGTTCCTCCAGTTTTATTCTCCTGGGTTCTGGTTTCAAATGTTTTATTCCCCGGGTTTCTGGTTCCTCCTGTTTTATTCTCCAGGGTTCTGGTTCAGTCGTGTCCTCCTCACTCTCCTTTTTAACAAACACCATCTTCACAGCAGCAGATCTCAGTTCAGCTGATTCTCCTCCAGATATTCCTGCTTGCTTCAAAACTTAGTCACGACTGTGAGGATGAGAAAATTATTGGTATTTATTGAACAATTTCAAATGCCATTCTTCCACTTACAAAAAAGACATTTCTAACAGCTGGTATTAAACCAGCATCAGGACAAAACAACAAGGAACGCGGTGCAACTAATCTTCCTCTGAGGTTTAATGGTGTTTGGAAAACAAAGTATGTGTTTTAGCGCCTCCCGCTGGACTGGAGTGTGAAGCGTTGAGAGGAGTGAAATTATTACGGGAAAAATTGTTCCCGTGCGTGCGTCTGAGTGCGTCTAAGGTGCGCTGATTTGTTTTCCTATAAAAAGCCGATCTACACACATATTACTGGAATATGTCCCAAAACACAGTTGATGGTTTGTAATGGTATTTGTAGTGGAACCCATTAGAATTTCTGGTTTCTAATTTCTTTCCTTTTTTTTTTTAGCAGGGTACTGGGTCATGGGTGTGCAGGATGGTTACTGATGTACATCACGTAAAGAGGTTAAGGAAACATTACACTAGCATTATAGGAACGTTAAATTAACATTTTAACATTCAAAATAATATTATAATAACAAAAAACAAAGTTTTATTTCTATTAAGAAAACTTTCCTGGCTAACCAAACACCAACAACCAAAAACTAATGTTTTGGAAACCAGAATTATCCTAATAATTAACTACTTCTGCATCTCTATCATGTTACTGTACTTGGTGTGAACTTATATTAATAGATTAATAGGTCACACCCATTCTGAAGTCCTTAAGACTGCAAGTGCACCTGAAGTGAGCCATTTGGGGCAGGGCAGAACAACATTTGATTTTTCACTTCAGATAACACTTCACCTTCCTCACATGCTCGCTGTGCTAAATGTTTATTTCAGTAGGAAAATGCCAGAAAATATGCACAAGTAGTGCTGAACCAAATGAAAACACAGAAAAGAGGCTGGAAATTCTACTTAAACTGTGTTTGATGCTTGAACTGTTGGACTGAATGAACACTTAATAGTGATGACTCATAAATGGCAGATTATCAAAAGATTGTATTAAAAACAACAAAACAAATATAAAAAACACATCAAACTAAAATAATGGTTACTAACAGACAAGCAGCCATCTCATTCAGTCTCAGTCACGTGTCAAGTGAAAAAAAATGGCAATTAAAAGCTTTATTGAGAAATTTCAAACAAAATATGCTTTCGGTAATGGGTAACGGCACAAGAACGGTTTGTAAAAAGCTCTCGTGCAGTTTTAAACAGTTCGATAAAAAGTAAAAGTCTTTTCACACTCAAAAGCACATGTACTCTGTCACATAAGATTTTTCTCCAGTGTGTTTCCTCTCATGTGTTTTCAGGGTTCCTAACAGTCTGAATGTCTTGTCACAGTGTGAACACTTGTAAGGTTTCTCTCTAGTGTGTGTCTTCTCATGTGTTTTCAGGGTTCCTGGCAGTCTGAATCTCTTGTCACAGTGTAAACACTTGTAAAGTTTCTCACCAGTGTGGATCGTCTCGTGTGCTTTCAGAGGCGTTGACTGAATGAATGTCTTGTCACAGTATGAACACTTATAAGGTTTTTCTCCAGTGTGAACCATCTCATGTGTTTTCAGGGTTCCTGGCAGTCTGAATCTCTCATCACAGTGTGAACACTTGTAAGGTTTCTCTCCAGTGTGGATCGTCTGGTGCTGTTTCAAATATCCAGCTGAAGTAAAAGTCTTTTCACACTCAGAGCACATGTACTCTCTCACATCAGTGTATTTTCTGATGCACTTTCAAATTTTGTGGAGATGAAAAACTCCTTCCACACAAATTACATAAATGTGGCTTCTCTTTTGTATGAACTCTCAGGTGACTCTTCAGGCCTGAAACCCACAAAAATGTTTTGCCGCATTGATCACATGCGTACAGTTTCTCTCTAGTGTGGATGTTCATGTGACCCTTAAGGTTTGATGGTCGTGTGAAAAACTTCCCGCATTGATCACAAGTGGATGGTTTCTTTCCAATATGAATATTCATGTGAAGCTTAAGATTATGTTTGTGTGTGAAACTCTTTCCACACTGAGTGCAGGTGAAATCTTTCTGTTTGTGGTTTTCTCCACTTTTGACTTGATTTTTCTCTTCAACTTCACTCAATTCTTCTTTCACCTCATTATTTTCAATCAACTCTGAAACAAAAGTAAAAAAACATGTCAGTAAGCTGTAAAAAAAAATAAAATAAATAAATAAATAAATAAAATACAGAAAAGTGAAAGGACATAAAAATGAACCCTGATATAACAGCAGAAAGCAGACAATTGCATTACAAAATTTTGATCATTTTGATGTAATTTTTGTATATTATATCTCACTGAAACGTTCCATGAATGAGGTAAACTGCTTTTCAAATTATTAGTTTTCAATCAAAACAAACTCAGCACACCTGAAAAAAAACAATAGGTGCGTAGGAATAATAGTCCAACCATTATGTTGAATACAAAATATAAAAGATGCAATCCCGCACACTGTTAGTATTTGCTAAATATTTTTTTTTTTTGCCATTTATGCAATTTATTGTTTGATTCTTTTTTATCATTTACCATTTATATTATTTTATTATTTGATTTATTCATGTATTATTTTGTTATGTTTTTATATTTTTTATTTCTTATTTTCCTTGTTAATTCATGTTCATTGCTTAATCTGGGGCTTGTGAGGTTTAATTAACTGTTTTATCTAAATGAATTAGAGATAAGAGGAAATGTTTATGGAAATTCAAGGTTTATGGGATGTTATTGTGTTTGGTAAAACACAACTTTGAGCATTTGAACATATGCAACAAAATTTTTTTTTTATAAAATTGGTTCCTTTTTATCTTTATCACTTTATCTCCTGCTTCTGCTTATCTCTGGCTTTGCTCAGTCAACTTCTAAGTTCATGGAAGACTATTAATACAGTTTTGGTACCAGACATTACTTGATGTTAAAGGTTTTCCAAAGTCCAAAGTATTGTGAACAAATGTTCTGTATGCGTTTTATGGCCTTATTTAAGTAACTTTTTTTTTTTACTTACCATGCTTGAACGTTTTCTCAAAAACACAAACATGCAGGCTACATTCATGCTGCTTATGTATTATTGCAGCCCAGTCTGCCCAGTAGCCCACACTTCAGTCATTAATATGTTTTTAAGACAATGAAAAAAGCACACATTTCTGGGCATGTCAAAACTACCCCAGAGCCCCAAAACCCCATCAGACCCCAGAGGGTTAATGCTTTGTATGCCTAATCTACCACAAACAGATGAATGAAGAATAAACACCAACCTCCTTGTTCCTCATGTTTTATTCTCAAGGTTTGTTGTGCCTCGTGTTTTATTCTCCAAGGTTTTGGTTCAGTCGTGTACTCCTCACTCTCCTCTTTCACAAACAACATCTTCACAGCAGCAGATCTCAGTTCATCTGATTCTCCTCCAGCTTGCTTCAAAACTTAGTCACGACTGTGAGGATGAAAATATTACAGGTATTTACTGACCTGATTCAAAAACTGCATTTTTCTATTTACAGAAACAACATTTCTAACAGTTTATATTACACCAGCATCACAACAAAATAGAGCACAGTGAAACTAAACTTCTTTATCTGAGGTTTAATGGTGCCACCCGCTGGACTGGAGTCGAGAGGAGGGAAAATAATACGGGGAAAGTTACTTACTACATCTGTCTCTTTTCGTTATATTCACACTGTTTTAAATAACTTAATGAACATTTCAACTTTAAATGATATTCAAGATAGTACTTCACTAGTTTGTTGTTTCTGGTTTTGAATTTTGTGCACAGGTGCGTCGGAAAGAGAAATATTGATAATCCATAATATTATCATGGTAAAATGACAATTAAATTACTTTACATGTTGTCAAGAATAACATTTTGTAAGAAGAATTTTGTAATGCGACCCCGCCAAAAACCCTGGAACGCGATATTTACCGGGTGCTTAAATTTGGTAAGGGTAACGCTTAAGTCAGAAAACACACCAGGAGTGCTGTACAACTCCATAAAAAAGGTAGCAGAAGCGAACTTGCATATTGTAATAGTATTATATAAAATAATATTATTAAAATGAATAAACTGTATAAATATGTTTCATGTTTATGTAAATATGTGAAATACCACGCTCACCTTTCCTCAGAAGACTCGTTGCTGCTGCGTCAGAAAGCTTTGAAGAGTCAATCCCTCGTCAGACAATGACTTCACAGACAGCGATTGTTCACGTTTCCTCTCGAAAGTGATTTCAGACAGAGTAATACTATGCTAATAACTCGCTAGAATCAAAAGTGGAAAAACCACTACATTTACACACCTGCCCAAACTGGAGCTTAACTCTGTGAACCAAAAGCGGGCGTTTCCCAATTACTGGGCGTTTTCACACCCGGATGGGCGTTTTTAACTATCCAATCAGAAAGCACGGAAGCCACCATGCATTCATTTTACTTTCTCTGTTTTCATTTTTTTTTATCCAGATCACGAGAAAACAACCTGTTGAAATCGATAAATCAAGAAATAAATAAATAAAAATAAATAACGCTGCATGCGTTTAGGACTTTGCGTTTTGTGCATAGGTGTACACGTATGGAAACAAAATCGCCTATGCATCGACTGAAGCCGACTGAAATTAAAGCAAAGAAATATATCAGAAAGAGATTTATGAGTGACAAGACACAGATAACAAAAATCTAGATTTATATATATATATATATATATGATATAAATGTATACATGATATAATTCCTTAAAGTCTTTTTGTTTTGACGAGAAATAAAACAAAAAACTGTTTGTGGTGTACCATTCATCAGTGTCTTTGCAATTTAACACCACCAAGCTGACAGACAGTGATTAACCTAGTTCTTTTGTCTCCATACTCCATACATAGAGACATCTGCATAGATGGGCGACCATAATTGCCTGTTTTTTTAAATGTGGCTGACCAATTACATTTGCATTAAGCACCCAGTTTGCACTTGTCTATAATTTAATTGAACTACTTACATTTACAAAATGAGCCTACAATAGCACCATTCTTAATACAAGTTCTGTGCAAATGAGGCCTTATTATAATCTGTTCATTTGTTTATCAATTCTGAGAGTGATCTAAACTCAGTGAATATACATAACAAAAAGAGTACAAAAACTGTGTCTGACCAATAAACTGAAGGAGGAGATGTGAATCAAACCATTGTGTCTCCTTATTTTTGTACTGGAAGAATTTTTCACAAGTAAAAAAATTAAATCAATAATAATAATAATAATAATAATAATAATAATTCAATATCACAAATAGATTTGTAAACATATTTATTTCATATTAAATGTGACCTATTCAGTGATCAACTGTAATTTCACAACCAAACATTGCAGCAACAATTGCAGAAATAGCTGAGGTTAAACACATTTTATTGATGCTTAAAACATTTTCTAAGTTTTTCAGGAAAATTTCTCAGTCTTTAAATCTTTTGTCAATGGCTGAAGATGACAGATCGAAGGCTCTGAGAGCTCATTGTCTGACTGCAGATTCAGCAGCTGGAATGTTACTGACTGCACAAACAAAGAGGATGCAGGAGTGTCTGCGAGGCTGATATAACATTCAGCTACAGATATAACTGTCATCGCTTCTGTTATTTAAATCTGTTTTATTATTGTCTTTGCACGTAAAAACATAAGCAGCGGTCATCAGTTTTCTGTGACAGTCTGGGTTTGTCTGATGATCTCAGTCTTCTGTTTGACAACTAACCCGTGAGAATCAGGATTCTGCCGACAGTCTGTATATTGGTGTTAGACACCCTAAATAGTGACCGAAATAACAGAACGCAAAGCTTCTCCACTCCTGCACACACTAGAAAGCAGAAGCTGCAGTGGGAAGCCCAGACTTTTCTCAGTGATCAGAAATGCTGTAACAATGGTGTTTCATGCTATTCTTTTTCTGTCACAAGTTTCCTCACTAATGGAAATCAGAATGGCTTACATGAGCAGCATTCGCTTCAGCAACAGGCTGATTCTCAGCCAAAAAATCTAAATTTATTAGCCAACGGCTAGTCATTATTTAGTGTTATTTAATATCATTTCCTCACATCAGGGGTGCTCAACCCTGTTCTTGGAGATCTACCTTCCTGCAGAGTTCAGCTCCAAACCCTGATCAAACAAACCTGAACCAGCTAATTAGGATCTGAAGGAGCACTTGATAATTACAGACAGGTGTGTTTGATCAGGGTCAGAACTAAAGGTAGGAAGGTAGATCTCCAGGAACATGTTTGCTGCTGCTGCACTAAATGTGCAGACACCAGAGGTTCTGAACCTGATGAAAACAATACAAATTACAACTTAAAATGTTGCTTAAACTTAAAAATGTAAAATTATTTAATTAATTTCGATGCAAGCAGAATCAACAGAAAATCAAAATGGAAAATAATGTCCAGAGTTTTTAAACTGGGCTGTTGTTATGTTTCTCCTCCCAATACATAAATCAACAGAAAGGAAATATTTTCAAACACACACATACTAAGTAGGGTTGGGTATCTAAAATGGTTTCCGATTCCAGAAGCACTTAAGGTCTTAAGGTCTACTTAAGGTCAGGAATCGGATACTTCTTGTGAAATTAAAATTTTGATTCCGCCTATCGATTCCTACATGCCGTTTTTTTTTTTTTTTGTTCCATCAGTGAGGACCCGACCTAGCGATCTGCCAAGACCTTGCTGGTTACACTTGCGATTAGAAGTCGAAAAAGCAAAGTAGCCTATAATATCTGTGATAAGCTAAACATGTTGCAATAGATGTGTCACCACCAATATGACAAAGCATTTTAATTTAACAGATCATTAAAGATCACAAACACGATTCAAATACCAACGTGATTCTGTTCCTAAATTACAATGATTCATCTCTTTGATTCCTCAACCTTTCTTCAGTGCAGCGTACGACAGCTTAATGAATCAATTAAATATTGAGTGAATCACTGAATTATTAACTTATAAATTAGGCCTACATGTGATTTTGTTTAGTTGTGTTTTTTTTTTTCTTCAGAATAGTAAGAGAACCACAACTTCCAACAACAACAACCCAATTTATCCAGAATCACACAGCTCTATTTTGCAAACAGCTCTTAAGTGAATCTTGTTTTTATGTAGCCTGTTGATTTTTGTTCATGGTATGCAACTAAATGTTTAGCAAAAAAAGAAACAGAATAAATATGCTTGATATCATCTTTTATTCACACTGGAATCGGAACTGGAAATCGAAAAGAATCGGAATCGTTAAGCAGAATCGGAATCAATAATATTCTAACGATACCCAACCCTAATACTAAGCATGAATATGAACTTTTCAGTAGTTAATAAAAATCACACACGATCAGTGGTTAGAACATGACAGTAAATTGTGTGGGTTACATACAACATACCAAGTTATTCAACCAAGCGACATTTGTTTATTAGTCCTTTTAGCATCATTTTGGTTGATCTGATGCATGCAGTAATGTAAAAGACAGTCTCCGTGTTGTTCTGTGAATGTGAGGAACAAAACGTCAAAAGGGTCTAGAAGGAATCTCAGTCTGGTTCTTGACTTCTAGGTGGGGAAGTCAATCCGAGAAAGTCTTTAGCTCGTGCTTTCCATCATGGATTTGCATGTGTTGGTCATGCTGTGCATTCATCTTGGTTACTTGGCCTAAATTCTCCTTCCCGAGTTGAATTATCAATAATTGTTCATTTGTTTAATGCTGAAAGCTGTTTAAGCTGTGAAAGAGTTTGTTGGTTAGGCTCACTTCAGAGTGCCCTGAGTTGAACTGTCATCAGTCCGTCACTGTTTCGACGCCGGAGCAGGAGTAGACAAAAATGTCACCTAAGCAATTGAGGTGTACAGTTGTTGAATGTAGTAATACATCTGATAACGTTTGGGGTTCAGACACACTCTCTTTCTTTAAATCTAGATTAAAGACACCTTTTTAGCCAATCATACACATAATGTATCTCATAACTTGGTACTTCAGCTACATCTGATCAGTTTGACACATTTTAATTCTTTTGTTTGGGTTGAACACAACATTGTCTGGATCCGACCCATCCGAAGATCTGAGATGACCAAACACCTAAAGATCTCAGATGATGCCAACTCTGGAACAACATGCAAAACTACCAAATTTTGTTTAATCTCAACGTTCAATAACAATCGTAAAGTTTAATCACAACGTATCACAACGTCCTAGTTAAGTTTTGCAGCTAAATGTGGCTAAAGTAAACAGTCTCATGAGAACTGTTTGGGGTGAGCAGAGCTCATTAGCATTTAAAGGGACATGCACTGCACTGGCTCGTTGTGAACAGAGCTGTTTTTGACATGATCAAGTGTTGTTTTACACTACCACTGAGAACATTTAACCACAGTATGTTATAGACTTTTCTTTAAGACCCTAAAAAAATTATAGTAACTTGTGGATAATGTGCATCCGATGACCCCTTTGACATGTCAGTCTCAAGTTATCCTTTACGTGCAAGAGACTTTCCACACTGAGAGCAGGTGAAAGGCTTTTATGAATTGTGAGTTAGCAAATGAGCCTTACAGTTTCCTTTCTGTGTAAAAGACTTTCCACACTGAGTGCAGCTGAAAGACTTTTTCCCAGTATGAATTAACATGTGAGTCCTAAGGTTTGATTTATCTGTAAAAGTCTTGTCACACTGAGAACAAGCGAAAGGCTTTTTTCCAGTATGAATTATCATGTGCCTCTTGAGGGTTGATTTATGTGTAAAACTCTTTCCACACTGAGAACAGGCGAAAGGCTTTTTCCCAGTATGAATTATCATGTGCCTCTTAAGGTTTGATTTATGTTTAAAACTCTTTCCACACTGAGAGCAGCTAAAAGGCTTTAATTCAGAATGAATTACCATGTGAATCTTAAGGTCTCCTTTACGTGAGAAACTCTTTCCACACTGAGAGCAGATGAAAGGCTTTTCTGAACTGTGAGTTACCATATGTTTTTCAAGGTGTCCTTTCTGAGTGAAACTCTTTCCACACTCAGAGCAGCTGAAAGGCTTTACTCCATTATGAATTAAAATGTGATTCTCAATGTTTGCTTTACGTGTGAAAGACTTTCCACACTGAGAGCAGATGAACGGCTTTTCTGAAGTGTGAGTTAGCAAATGATTGTTAAGGTGTCCTTTCTGTGTAAATCTCTTTCCACACTGAGAGCAGCTGAAAGGCCTTATTCCAGCATGAATTAACATGTGATCCTGAAGGTTTTTGTTACACGTGAAAGTGTTTCCACACTGACAACAGCTGAAAGATTTTTCCCCACTATGAACTCTCATGTGTTTCATAAGGTTTCCTTTCTGTTTGAAACTCTGTCCACACTGAGAGCAGGTAAAAGGCTTTATTCCAGCATGAATTAACATGTGCTTCTTAAGGTCTCCTTTACGTGTGAAAGACTTTCCACACTGAGAGCAGCTGAAAGGCCTTTTGACGTCTGTTTTTTGAACGCTGCAACTCACTGATTTTTTTCCATTGACATCTTGATCTTTCTGACACTGATGTTTCTCCTCTAACTCATTCAGATCTTGTCTTTCTTCTTTTATCTTCATCAGGCCTAAAAATAAATAATTATAAAGATGAAAATCAATTGGGACATTTGAAAAATAAAAAGGATAATATATTTGTGTACAGATGAAAATTGTGTCAAAAATGACCCTTTTCACACAGATCCATTAAAAAATGACTAAAAACACTGTATTACGATGACAGGCCAGTAGAAACACCACACATCTATACTGCCCTGCAAAGGCAAAAGACCTTAACTTCGATTTTGGTCAAAAATGAGTTACTGATATTTTTGGGACATTCAAGACATCCTTTATCATGTGTATAAGTATCTTGAGTCAATTTAGTTGTTTTTCCGAGAAAATAATGAATTGTCTTAACAGGAACTTCAAAAACCCCTGGAGAAACCAAGGCAGAGCACCTTATATCACCAGTTACCCCTCTTTGACTTTGTTTGGAATGCTCAAATTGAGTTAAGGCATTCTGCCTTTGTTTAGCCACGCGTCAGTATAAAGTTACAATGCTGACTGGGAGTTACATGGTGTTTTGCCTTTACGAACAATATAAATATAAAAACTATTATGCTATTTCTAGTGTTCTCTTACGTTACTGAGCATAGCAAACTGTGGTACGAGTACCAGTAGTGGTACTCAGGCTCCCTCTAGCGGTACACAGATGAAGTTACCGCATTTTGCTTTGGTGTGACTTCTCACTTTTTGTAGAGACATGCAAAGGCAGAGTACGCTAACTTCGAAATAGGGGTAAAAATCAAGTTTGAGCTCACAATTTTTTAATGTAGATAATTTTCATTGCTAAAACATCTAATTGCCAAATTTCCAGTGTCCTACCTATAATTAATTTGGCTGGACAAATAAAAAACTTTAAAGTCATTTTTCTCATTTTCACACTCTAGCGAGTTAAGGTCTTTTGCCTTTGTAGGGCAGTATAGGCTAACATGTAATACTCATGTGCAATATGTTACTGTTTTTACAAACTGGCATCCCTTTCACAATGCTGTTGTCTGTGTGTTAAAATGTGAAAATTAAAAAAATAATAATAATAATAAAAAAATGCTAGGAAGCACAATATATTGTTGTGTAACTACGTTTTGAAGCATTGTGAAAAGTATTTGTCTAATCTACATCATTTCACAGCTGTCTACAGGGAATCTGCAGGTATCAGCACTTCAAATTAAATAGTTTTTAAAAGACAAATCGCATTCTGATCACATTCTGTAATTTGATAATATCTTACAGAAAAGGTCTGTTTGCAAAGCCTGTTGCAAAACAGTTACTGATTTACAGCAAAATGTACCTAACAAGCAAATATTGCTATATGTAGCCATCCACATGGCTGAAATATAACCACAGTCCTCTAGTGACTTTACTTAACATGATTAAAAAAACAAACAAACAAACAAACAAAAATCTAATAATTAAATCTTCTCAGTGTCAGTTCAGTCCCATTTCCATAAGAACTTTGAAACATGTATTTCAGATATTTTATTGACATTTTAAAGGTCTTATTTTTAGATAAATGATCTGTGAATGCACAACAAACTGTACATTTAAGATGAATGAAGAATAAACACCAACCTCCTTGTTCCTCGTCATTTATTCCCCAGGTTTCTAGTTCCTCCTGTTTTATTCTCCAGGGTTCTGGTTCACTCGTGTCCTCCTCACTCTCCTCTTTCACAAACAACATCTTCACAGCAGTAATAGATCTCAGTTCAGCTGATACTCCTCCAGATATTCCTGCTTGCTTCAAAACTTAGTCACGACTGTGAGGATGAGAATATTACAGGTATTTACTGACCTGATTCAAAAACTGTCTTTTTCTATTAACATAAACTATATTTCTAACAGTTTGTATTAAAACAGCCTCACGCCAAAACAACAGTGAGCGCGGTGAAACTAATCTTCTTCCTCTGAGGTTTAAAGGTGTTTATCAAACAAACGTATGTGTTTTAGCGCTACCCGCTGGACTGGAGTGTAAAGCGTCGAGAAGAGGGAAATACGCGGGAAATTATTTAGTGCGCGTACCAGGTGCGCTTTTTTCTTTTAAAGGGCCGATCTGCACAAAAAAATGAAAATAACTTATAGATTTGCATGGTATTTATTTAGCATCAACAGTCTTTTTGTGCCTATAAGGTGCAAAAAGCCGATCTGCACAAATTAAAGATACATAAATTATAGCCGCACATGATATTTGATCAAGATCAACACCAACAGTCTTCGTGAGTGAGTAATAGAAGAGTGAATATCACACAAGGCCATTCCAGCAAATAGTTGCTATTTGGTTTCTTAAGGACACCTATTATGAAATATTCACTTTTACATGGTGTTTGGACATAAATGTGTGTTGACAGTGTGTGAACACAACCACCCTGCAATGATAAAAATCCACCCACTCTTCTTTTCTGAATCACATATAAACCAAACCAGTCTCACTAGGCCTGCCGTTTAGATTTTCTAAGAAATATGTCGTCACATTGCTCAGGGCCAAGCCACTGGGTTGACTGACAGCAAAACACTTTTTAGCCCTCAGCGTTTGTAACGTCAACAATGCCTCCTAAGAAATCCTGGTTCTCTGTGTTTGGATGCAAGACTGAACATAAGAGTCTTCATTTTCTCCCAACATCTGAGGATGCAGTGGATTACTTTAATTTTTCAAGTTAATGCGCCTCATTATCTACCCAAATACCAAAATATAGCAAATCATTTCACTCCATACTGCTTTGTGAATGTCAGGTCATTTAAGTGGTCACGCTGCTCCGGTAACATCGCGCTGTTTCGTCCTACTTGTGTGTATTTGGCTTCTAATATGTACGGCTGAATATCGGTTTTCTTGCTCTCAGTTATGTTGCTTCTACTGGCTGTTTATTGCAGTAGGTATGCAGAGAGATGTATAGGTGACGCCCTTCTGGAGACGGGATGGGAATATGCAGCTCATTTGCATTGAAAGTAAAAAAAACACCAAAACAGCTCTTTGTTAGACACTTTACCCAAAAATAATATTTTCTAGATGTTATAATAAATCTGTGGGGTATTTTGAACTGAAACTTGACGGACACATTCTTGGAACACCCAAGACCAATATTACATCTTGTAAAAAGGTGCGACATGTTTGCACTTTAAGACTGATTCTAGTAATACACGTGCAACTTTAATTTTTTACATGCGTTTTCACTGTCAATTCCAGGGCTTGATCGTGCCTTGTCGGGGCTTCGGCCAGGTTTTTTTGACCCGCTAAATACCCTGGGCCAGCTCGGGCTTGAGGAGTAGTTATGAACAAAGGCAGAGTTTCTCCGAGTCTGGGGAGTGTCAGCACCATTGTTCTTACTTTCTCTGATTCAGAAAGACCATTTTCCCCAAACTAAAATGGATCTGCTTATGTTCATGTTCGTTTCTTTTTATTTTGAGGATATCTCAGGGTATGTAGTGAACACATTATTCTTCGTTTTTGCTAATAGTGTTGAAGTTAAGAAGAGCTGACGTTGGCAAATTTAAATCTGTACACACACAAAGTATCTGTCTCGTATTATTTCCCTCCTCTCGCCGCTTCACACTCCAGTCCAGCGGGTGGCGCTAAAACACATACGTTTGTTTGATAAACACCATTAAATCTTAGAGAAAGAAGAGTAGTTTCACCGTGATCTGTTGTTTTGTGTGATGCTACAAACAGTTAGTTAAAATGTACTATTTCTAAATAAAAATATACCTAATTGAATCAGATCACCAAATAACATTACCTGTAATATTCTCATCCTCATAGTCGTGACTAAGTTTTCAAATAAGCAGGTATATCAGCTGAACTGAGATCTGCTGTTGTGAAGATGGTGTTTGTTAAAGAGGAGAATGAGGAAGACACGAGTGAACCAGAACTCTGGAGAATAAAACACGAGGAACCAGAAAACCAGAGAATAAAACAGGAGGAACCAGAAACCTGGAGAATAAAACAGGAGGAGCAAGGAGGTTGGTCTTTATTCTTCATACTTCTCTAATGGCTGTTTGTGGTAAATTAAACTAACCAATATTTAGCAGGGTGCTAAGTAAAATGTAAGGGCTTAATTATGATTAAATAGTGTTAAATTCACATTTCAAAGGTCTTAAAAAATATATATATAATTTCTGCTTGTTGCTTTTTAGTATCGTAAAAAATTGTTGAACTCGAGAGAGCGTGTGAGACACATCAGATGCAATAGGAATTCTGTGAGTGGAGGACGGGAGCGGCGGAGTTTACTGTGGTTAGATGAAATCTCTGGCATTCAATTAAATCACGACATCACATAAAGTAAAAAAAGCTTTTTATGCAATTTGGCCGTTCCTTTACAAAACAATAGGCTTAAATGCAAAGAAAAAAATGTTCTGCTTGCTGTCGTGTTGAAGCACCGTACACGTTACTTTTGTTTTCCAAATGACCCAGTTGATTTTTATCACCTTAATTTTTCCATTTTAGGCCTGATGAAAGTGAAAGAGGAAAGACAAGACATGAATGAAGTTGAGGAGAAACATCAGGATCAGAAAGCTCATGATGCCACTGGAGAAAAATCAGTGAGTTGCTCCAAGACTAAAAACAGTTGCTCGCAACGGAACATTAAAAGAAAAGGGGTCAAAAGGCCCTTCAGCTGCTCTCAGTGTGGAAACGCATTCACTCATAAAAAATACCTTAAGAATCACATGAGAATTCATAATAGAATAAGGCCTTTTGTCTGCTCTGAGTGTGGAAACGCTTTCAACCATAGAGGAAGCCTTTGGAATCACATGAAAATTCATACGGGAATAAAAGCTTTCCTCTGCGCCCAGTGTGGAAAGAGTTTCAAACAGAAAAGAAACCTTGACGAACACATAATGAATGTTCATACTGCAAAAAGGTCTTTCACCTGCTCTGAGTGTGGAAGTACTTTCAAACACAAAGTAAACCTTATGACTCACATGTTAATTCATACGGGAAAAAAGCCTTTCACCTGCTCTGAGTGTGGAAACACGTTCAGCCACAATGGAAGCCTTTGGAATCACATGAAAATTCATACTGAAAATAAGTCTTTCTGCTGCTCTCAGTGTGGAAAGTGTTTTACACAGAAAAAACAACTCAAAGAGCATATGCGCATTCACACCTCAGTAAAGCCTTTCAGCTGCTCTCAGTGTGGAAAAGCATTCACACGTAAAGAAACCCTTAAGTATCACATGTTAAATCATGCTGGAATAAAACCTTTCAGCTGCTCTCAGTGTGGAAAGAGTTTCACACATAGAAAACAACTTAATATGCATGTGCATATTCACACTTCAGAAAAGTCTTTCACCTGTTTTTAGTGTAGAATTGCTTTCCCATGTAAAAGAAGCCTTGAGATAGAGTTGGGATGAAATTGTTCACTGTCTATGGCTAATAGACATGACGATGTTAAGCTGGCATCATGATTCCTCCCCCCACCCCCTCTCCCGCATCCCAGTACCGTGGTCAGAAAGGAAATTACATGTACTACTGAACCTGTGCCTTTCCTCTTTTGGGAAAAAGCCTTTTACTTGCTCTCAGTGTGGAAAGTGTTTCACCTGTAAACAAGAATTTAATCGTCAAAAGAGAATTCACATTGAAGCAATTCCTTATGCATGTCATCTGTGTGAAAAGAGCTGTAAATTGAAAATGAGACTCAAAGCTTATCTGCACTCTGCAGTAAGGTGATTTAAAGGTGCTGTAAACAATTTTGAGAAAGCTGTTGAGTGTGAATCAGACCAAGCCCCATAACACACTTGCAATCAATCAGCATTAGGAGGCATGTCACTCATAAACCATTTATTCACTATTAAAAAGGCCTGCTGAATTTTATTTTGAAGTGTTCTTGTGATCAGCCAATGTTTGAAAGCACTGTCAATGCTGCAACATAAAGACGCTAGGGCTGGACGATATGGAAAAAATATATATCTTATGTATAATCGCCTTTAAAATTATTGTGGTGTCTGTTGATATCCTTTACCAAAGCCCCACCTCCACCACACCTCTCCCCCCAACTTGTAGCCAAGCTATAATGTATTTGATAAATACTATGTATGATTAAAATCAGGGAATAAAGAGAAATTATGGGCAAAAACGGTAAGATGATTTTTTTTTTTTTTCCTTTCAGGTTGGCTACTGTAGTTCAGAGGTCTTCTTTTGGCTCATTTATAACGAAATAAAAATAACTGATTAAATTATTTGGAAGCATGAGGAATTTAAATGTTTATTTTATTCACTTAAAAATTTTAAATGTAAAAACTTTAAATATAAATTTTATTGATTGGAAAACTTAATGGTTTGAAGGACATTAGCAAAGTATAAATATTTAAAAAATAAAGTTAATTGATATTTGAGGGCTGCAGTGTGATCTTTGTTGTTGACCACTCCTAGGCAGTGTTGGGGAAAGTTACTTTTAAAAGTAATGCATTACAATATTGAGCTACTACCTAAAAATGTAACTAATTACGTTGCTTAGTTATTTTTTATGGAAAGCTATGCGTTACTTTACTTTTGCGTTACTTTTTAAATCTGGGCAGGGCTTGCTTGTTTGTTTTTAATATAAAAGTTCTATTTTGGCAAATGTAAAAGCCTTTTCACACCAAAAGCCTCAGGTTTTGAGAAAAGTAAATTCATGTCTGTACAGTAGAATGCAGAAGAAAAAAATGTCAACTCTTCAGCAATTAAAAAAAAAAAAAAGAAAACAAATGTTAGATTTTCTTAAGTAATTTTTGCTTATTAGTATGGTTAAATTGGATCATCAAAGGTCGGCAGCAAAGACATTGGTTAATAAAATGGGATTAATGCATAAATAATATTTGTATTATTTAACATTTAATTATTGTAGGTTTGCATCATATTCATAGTTGAATTTCACTGTTTTTATACATTTTGAGGAATACTGAATCTGTTTTTTGTGAGTGAGATGAATTAATGCATGTTCACATTTATTCTAGAACTAACATCTTACACCCTATTTCTCTAAACATGGGGAAATGAGAAGGAGAGCTTTTAATCAATAAATGGGGCTATTTATTTGAACTTAGTAACTCTGTTATTTATTTGAACTTAGTAACTCAAATATTTTCTTGTCAATGAAAAAGTGATGTGTTACTTTACTAGTTACTTGGAAAAAGTAATAATATTATGTAACTTGCGTTACTTGTAATGCGTTACCCCCAGCACTGTCCTAGGGAGGGTAACTGTGATCTTGAATGTCCTCCATTTGTAAACAATCTGTCTGACTGTGGATTTGTGGAGTCCAAACTTTTTATATATGGTTTTGTAACCCTTTCTTGCTGGATGAGGAACAACAACTCTTTTTCTGATCTACTTTGTTGTCTGATCTACATGCCATGACTCACTTCCACAAACATGATCAGACTTTGATAGATTCCTGTTCTTTAAGTAAAACAGGGCATACACAGGCATCTGATATCATCCTATTATTTGATAACACATATGAACAAATGGACTGTAATTTTACTTTAAAGCGGTCATCGGAAGTTGATATGATTCTTTAGGGTCTTAATGGTCTATAATATACTTGTACTTAAAAATTCTCAATGGTTGTGTAAAACAACACCCTGTCCAGAAATCATTCCATTCTGAGGGATTGTTCCTTTAAATGCAAATGAGCTCTGCTGGCCCGCCAGTCTCTCTGTGGAGTGATAAGCCTGTTTACTTTAGCTGCTAAACATGCTAACTAGCACTTTATGAGGAAAGGCAATAGCAAAGATTAATAATAAAAATAAAAAAAAAAACCTTATACTCACTTCTGCTGTAAGTGAAGCTGGATCAGGAATGATTCTGGCGAACATAGACGGGTATATGAGCCGCATTCCCTTCACAAAGGAACATAATTCACTGCATCTTCAGCAGCTCAGATGTCGGGAGTAAATGACGACCACTATGTCCATACATCCAGCAACACAACACCTCAATCGCTCAAACTGAGATATTCTTGTCTAACTTACATTCCTGCTCCGGCATCGAAACAGTGGAGGTCGGACTGTGTCAGCTGATCTGAGGTAAGACTCTCATGTCAATCAACTATCGTGGGAGCGGCAGCTGGTTGATGTGATCTACTTAATTAAATAACAGAAAAAAGGACACAACTCTTGCCGCAAAAATTTAAATAAACAGAAGGCGACGACAGGTATAACATTATCAATAAATGCTGAGGAGATATGCATACCAATGGAGAGGGACACAGAAGGTAAAATTCCTTTCTAAAAATACCACATTTATTGACAGTATTAATGAATGAGCTATGAACGCAGCGTAACTGTTTACTTGGCTGTTTGATCTAATAGCGCTTCAGCTTAGCACACACACTCTATCAGCACGGTTTAGCACAGTTGTCTAATAACAGTGCTGAGAATTCCGGGCCGAGAACGGTTTGTAATGGTGCCGTGCTGTACCAGGCTCCGGTGGAAACACAACTGGAACCGTACCCAAGGGCGTAGCAACCGGGGGGGACGGGGACACGTCCCCCTCACTTTTAGAAACAGGTGATTCTGTCCCCCGCACTTTTTTTGACCTAGCGCCAATATTTCCGCCCGTGTTCTCTGATTTGTTAATTAGATTTGAGTGAACTAACGTTTAGCCAATCACAGCGCGAATCTCTTGGGCGTCTGCCATGAGCTTCAAATCTTGTTGCTCTTGTGAATTTTCGTTCGTTCACCCGCTTGGCTGTCTGGGGTAAAATGCACCCTAGAAAAAAAGCAGAGGACGATTACATCCTTTTTTCAAACACACAATGTGAGTATGTGTTACAGAATGTCGCGATGACACGAATCACACGTTTCCATGTTATGATTTAACGTCGAAAGACAACAGAACCTGTTCTGTGTACCTCGTCACGTTGCGCCGAATTCAGTGCGTGTTCAGTGCTTTCCTACTTGTTGCTTTGGGTAAAAGCGCCTGGTAAACGAGACATAACAGATTATCGGGTTCTGCTGTCTTTTGTTGCCCACGTGCTGCTCGCGTCCAGAGTAGAATTGTCCTTTCAAATCAAATTTGTTTTGCAACGAATATCTTATAATACTTTAGTCTTTTAATTCATTACTACGGTGGAACAAATAGCTAATATTTTAAGGAAATATACATTAATTTGTTTTCTTATACATTTAAATAATTCAGCATCTTCCACTTTGGTGCTGTAAAATGCCCATTGTTCTTCTATTTAGAATTTATTATACTGTATGATCACCATTGGGTCACATCACCATACTGTCCCCCCCACTTTTAAATTGGCTGCTACGCCCCTGACCGTACCTGACCGTACCTGACCGTAAGAACCAATAGTGGAGAAGCGGCTAACTGCTAATCCTAGAGATATACATACTTTTGCAACTCATAAATATTTAACGCTGGACAATTTTTCTCAATAAATAAATGACAAACTATATTTTCATCTCATTTGTTTGACTGGGTTCTCTTTGTCAACTTTAAAGAACTTTCAAGAAAAAATTTGATTAACTTTTTGATCATATTTATGCAAATATATAGAAAATTCTAAAGGGTTTACAAACTTTTAGGCAGCACTGTATATTAATTTAATATTGTACAGTAGAAAAACTTTTCAGGGGCAATCCTCCCAAATTCCAATAACCTATAATTGTTATTGTAAAACACTAGTTTTAAATTGTACATACTAATAAAACCATGCATTTGTACGTTTAGCGTTTTACTCCATGGTTTCCTTATCGTCACGTGTTTTCATTTATCTTAATTTCCATATTTACATGCTGTGATTTTCTAATTAAATATTTGACTAATAATTTCCTCATTTTTTTTTTTTTTTCCTAACCCTCACGAAGATTGTTGATGCTAAACAAATGTCATTCAAGTCCATAAGTTATTTTCATCTATTTGTGCAGATCGGCCTTTTAAAAGAAAAAAAAAGCACACCTGGTACGCAGGTACTGTAATTTTACAAGTATTATTTTCCCTCCTCTCGACGCTTTACACTCCAGTCCAGTCCAAAAAAATTAGTATCAACCAAAGCCTTTTTTGCACAGGTGTATTTATTGGTTAATGTTGCCCAGAAGGCAGTAAATTCATTTACGCACCACAACTGCATAATGTAATGTAATGTTTTAAACATTTTTAATACAGAAGTATAAAATTAATGATAAAATGAAATGATAGTTGGAATATAAGAGGATTATTGCCAGAAGGTGGCGGCAAGTCATAGTGTTTATGAACTCAAAAAGCTGATTCATTCTGCAAAAAGAATCAAGTGGCTTTCTATACTATTGAGTAATTATAAATCACAACTCAACTGATGCATTTAAATAGTCATATTCATTCAGGAAGGAAACACCATTTTGTGCGTTATGCTAGGAGTCAATTGCAAAACGGTTCTGTGTCTTTACTTAAGATGTTTATTTGGCAGAAAAATAAAACACCATTTTGTGAGAAATCAATTAATAATGAATATAAATTAAATAAACTCAGCATATTGTTTAAAACAAAAGCTGTGACAGTGCAAAATGCTTTGGCTATCCAGATCTATACAATTCTCTATGGTAGTGTGGCTTTCCCACACACTCTTTTTTTTATTATTATTATTATTAGTTTTTAGTATTACATTTAAAAACGAATGAACAAGTTTGTGTTGATTGAAAACTAATAATTTGAAAAGCAGTGTATCTCATTCATGGAAAGTTGCAGGGACATATAATTTATAAAATTACATCAAAATTTTGTAATGCAATTGTCTACTTTCTGCTGTTATATAAGGGTTCGTTTTCATGTTCTTTCACTTTTCTGTATTTCTTTAACAACTTACTGACAAATTAACTGTCTTTTTTTTTTTACTGTTGTTTCAGAGTTGATCGAAGATAATGAGGATAAAGAAAAATTGAGTGAAGTTGAGGAGAAAAATCAAGTCAAAAGAGGAGAAAACCCCAAACAGAAAGATTTAAAGAAAAAAAAGCCAAGAAATATTTCACCTGCACTCAGTGTGGAAAAAGTTTCACATGTTCATACTGGAGAGAAACCGTTCACTTGTGATCAATGCGGGAAGAGTTTCACACACTCGTCAAACCTTAACAAACTCATGTACATTCATACTGGACAGAAACCATTCAAATGTGATCATTGCTCAAAGTGTTTCAGACAAAAAGGAAACCTTTCAGCACATATGACAGTTCATACTGGAGAGAAACAGTTTACTTGTAGAGTTTCACACAACCAGCAAACCTTAAGGATCACATGAACATCCACACTGGAGGAAAGCGGCACGCATGTGATCAATGCGGCAAAAATTTTTTGTGGGTTTCAGTCCTGAAGAATCACCTAAAAATTCAGGCAAAGGAGAAGCTACATTTATTTTATTTGTGCAGAAGGAGTTTTTCATGTATAAATACTTTGAAAGCACATCAGAAAATACATACTGCTGTGAGAGATTACATGTGCTCTGAGTGTGAAATGACTTTTACTTCAGCTAAAAATTTAAAACAGCATGAGATGATTCAAACTGGACAAAAACCTTATAAGTGTTCACATTGTGACAAAAGATTCAATCAGTCAGCACATCTGAAAATACATGAGATGATCCACACTGGAGAAAAACCTTACAAATGTTCACACTGTGATGAGAGCTTCAGATGGTCAGAAACCGTGAAAAGACATGAAAGGGTCCACACTGGAGTAAAATCTAAGTGTTCACACTGGCTGCGTCCAAAATATCATGTGACCTATGACTTTATAACAAGCTCAACAGCTTAAAATATGTGAGCAGATTTTATTAATCTATCTGTAAATAGTTTGTTGTTGATGAAATTAAATCATTTTGTGGAAGAAACATCTGCCCATTTATTGTAATTGAAGTATAACCAATACAGTTTGATTTACGTTTTTATATTTTTAACAATACTAATATGACTGACCCACAGTTTAATTCTTGTAAATATTATTTGTATTATGAAAACCCAAACTCGTTATCTCTTTGTGTAATTTTTTTTATTTTATGTGCAAAATTGTTAATCCACATGCAAAACTGGTTTAAATCTCGTTTTCCTTTATCTTGTTGAATTTCTATCTTCTTTCATCCCTGAGGATTATAAATAATTAAAAAACAATAACAACAAATGCAATTTTAATGCTTGTTCAAATATATTTAATTAATTCTGTGTATGTATATCTGTGTATTTTTTTTTTTTTGTTTGTTTGTTTTTTTTTGCATTGTTAAAGATTCTACTATCTTTCCTAGGAGTGGGGGAAAATTGATCGATTCTCCGATGCATCGCAATTCTCTCTTCAATGATTCTGAAATATTCAGTCAGACACGTGCGCATTGCTTGACAGTGTGTGCCGCCACCCACCGTGTTTTACTTTAAAGAACACTTATTTTAAATAAGTAATTGTTTTAAAAAGTAGCCTGGTTATATAATATTTTGCACAAAATAAATTTGATATAAAATTTATATGAAAATGTAGCCATGTGCAGTAACATTGAAAACCGAGAATGTGATGCACCATAATACTGAGTTGATAATACAATTCGTAATTGAACTGAATCATGAAAAGAGTGAAGATTACTGACACACAGAGATTCCAACTATAAACAAAAAAGCATAGAAACTGCAATTTTGGATAAAATGTGTGGTTGTAAAGATGTATTTGCACAACAGAATAATTGGGGGAAAAAATGTAGATCAAGAATCGTTCTGGAATCGGATCGTGACTCTCCAATGTTTGAAAAATGGCACAGCTCTTTAAATATCTGAAAGTACACTCTTAACATCAGTCAGTCAAGCATTATAATATGATAATGACAGAAATTTTGTAATTAGAATTAAAACTTGGTAACCATGTATGAATGCATAAAAGTCATTGTAACTGATGGTTTTTTGGTCATTCAGTGTTTCTGTAAAAACATGGGGAGAAAAAAACTAACCTAATAACAATAATAAAAAAAAAACGTTATTATTATTATTATTATTATATGAGTTCTACTAATAAGAACAATATAAAACGCACTAAGGATTAATGAGCTGCTGGGTTCATGAATATTAATAAGGGTTGTGTGCGTTCGCTTGAACTGATTTGCTGAAATCAAAACAGAAACGATAATAGATGAGCACCAGCCAATGAGACTGTCGTTTGCGCATTAGTCCGCCAATACTCAGGCCCGGGTCCACCCAATCAAAAGCTTGGCCCACCCTGGCCCCACACTACATAACCCAACAGTCAATCACGAAAATTGGATCGATATTCAGTTGTGCTAGATTTAAATTTTTCCTTTTTTTCTTACTGCTTGCACCCCGAAACATTTTAATATTGTATATAGTTTTCGCGCTATCAATGTTATTGAAATCGCTTTTGGGCTATTTACTTTCACTTTTGATTTTGTGATTAACTCGCACTCTGTGTAAAGGATGTTTGTCACTGACCACGGCAAACAAAGTAAATATTACATAAATGGTTAAACGATTGCAGAAATGTTATTTATTTTAAGGTTTTAAAGTATAGTTAACATTATGTTGTTTAAAATTATGTATCTCGGAAACGAGCTGGCAGCAGAAATCACAGAACCGAACGAAATGTGATCATTTCATAAACACTTAAGTAAACGATTAAACAATTTAATAATTCAATTGAAAACATAAGGCCATTGATACAACAACTAAAAACAACAATAACAATGAAATTAACACCGGGATTTTAATATTCATTAGGATTCGTTTTAAGGTGTGGTCAACACGTCCGTATTGTACGTTTAAATGCTGAAAATACGTAAGTATTTGTACGTTTAGATGCTGTACAGTAAATACGTCAATATTGTACGTTTTAGTGTCTGAAAAAACGTAAGTAAATGTACTTTTTATATAACTTTTTACGTAAAATACATACGTATATCATGAGATCACGTTGGTACAGCAGATGCTCTCAGTTTAGAATTGTAGCGTATGTTTTCCAACTGAACTAATGATTTTTTATTTCTATAAAAATTTAGTTTTTATAAAAAATCTATAAAAATTGTTTATTTTATTTATGTTATTTATTTTTATTTCTAGTGTGGATCCTCTCATGTGTTTTCAGGTCTCCTGACTTTTTGAATCTCTTGTTGCAGTGTGAACACTTACAAGGTTTCTCTCCAGTGTGGCAGTGATGGAATTGTGTCAAAGCTCTTGGTCCCCCTAACCAGACATTAGAGTGCATTTTTTTACTGCGTGATTTAGTCTAATAAAACGCATTTTCCCAAAATTCAGGATATGGGGGTAGAAATATCACACGAAGAGTGCCTTTTTTGTTGTTGTTGTTTTACAAAAAAACACCATGTTGACTATCTTTGCTTTATTTCGCCAACAAAAATCATCCCAAACAGCCACTGCGCTGTTTTGACGGTGTATGATGGTCTATGACGGTGTTTCGTTCCTGAATGAATCAACCGTTTAAATTATTCGGTTCAATCGCAATGACTCACTTATTAACGGTGACTTACTGACAGCTACTGGCAGTTGTAATTCCACATTTAAAGTACCTTAAAAAAAACAGCATTTAACGTTTTAGGATTAAAATATTAAAACATTTTTCATGCATTTGTAACTGCAGGTTAAATGCATTCATGTCCTGCATTAAACAGTGGGTAAATACATCTAAATGCCATTTCAGATGCGTTTGTTTCCTCTATATTGAATAGATGCATTTTGTTGATTTTATTTGTGATAACAGCCTAAAATGTCTTATTATTCTAAGTGACTTTATTGATTAAACATTCGAATTTGACGCAAAAGATAATGTACACTTTAAGAGAGAGAGAGAAAAAAAAGGCTTTATAAAGTGTAAGGATTCATCCACTGGCCCAGTTGTCTGGTTGAAGGTTTAATGCATGTTCTGTCTTTTAACAGTGCTTCTGTAGAATACACTTCATTTATCAGGATTTAGTTTCAATTTTAATCTAGCTCCATGTTTAATCTGACTCCAATTCCATGTGATCGTAAATTTAGGTGCTTATATGTACACTGATCACAAATATTGATTATGTATTAATTTAGATATTTAATTATTCTGAAAATTCCATACTTTCAATTATTTGTTCATTGGGGACCTAATGTCTCTTTTGAGTCTGGCATGGCCAGCGCCGATCTCACGATCACAAAAACTCCAGTCTGATGTTAGTCAGAGGTCTGTAGGTGACTAATACCTTTTTGACAGCTGCCAACTGCTTGCCTTCACAAAAAGTGTAGTTTGCTTTAGTCTTCTCCCATACGACATGCTAACATCAGTGATAGACGGAAATCAGGAGGTCTCCAGGTGAAGTGCCAACTGCTCCATTCAGTCCTGAGCCTGCAGTTTGCTCTATCCTGGTCGTAATTTGCGGTAACAAAAGCCATCAAGCAATTTACTAGTAATAATGATTTCAGAAGAGATCAAAATAAATCAAATATAAGGTTTTATTAGTCAGGTAAAAATTTATCATGCCAATTACATAATTTAACAATGACAGTCCAATTCAGAATTAAATTCAGTTCCAATTCAAATAAATACATAACATCAATTACTCAGAGATAAATCTAAGAGTGGGAGATGCAAACCTGACCGCAGAGAGACACACAGCAGCATGTGAGAGGTTTGGAGGCAAAGCTCCAGAGACTCTCACACACAGTGTGGGGTTCTTCTGAATACAGAATCTCAAAGTAGTGTTTTGTCACTTTGCTTATATAACCAGACCAAAACAAATAAATCTTCCAATCAGTTGTAAAAACATAAAGACTTTTAGGTTTGTCAGGAGTTCTCATGACCCAGGGACAAAAATATGAATCACAAGTTTTTTTGTTTTTTTTTAATGGGGAGGGGGTCTGGTTAGGGGGACCCCTATAACAGATGATTGATTGAAACGCTTCCCACATGCAGTGCAATGATATGGTTATTCTCCAGTGTGGATCCTCGCATGTCTTTTCAGTTTTTTTGTCTGATTGAATCTCTTGTCACAGTGTGGACACTTATAAGGTTTCTCTCCAGTGTGAATCATCTCATGAGTTTTCAGATGTGTTGGCCGAGTGAATCCCTTGTCACAGTGTGAACACTTATAAGGTTTCTCTCCAGTATGGATCATCTCATGTGTTTTCAGATGTGTTGAATGATTGAATTTCTTGCCACAGTGTGAACACTTATAAGGTTCGTCTCCAGTGTGGATCCTCTCATGTGTTCTCCGGCATCCTGGCTTTTTGAATCTCTTGTAGCAGTGTGAACACTTATAAGGTTTCTCTCAGTGTGGATCATCTCATGTGTTTTCAGATGTGCTGACTGACTGAATCTCTTGTTGCAGTGTGAACACTTATAAGGTTTCTCTCCAGTGTGAATCATCTCATGTGTTTTCAGATGTATTGACTGACTGAATCTCTTGTTGCAGAGTGAACACTCATAAGGTCTCTGTCCAGTGTGGGTCCTCTCATGTGTTTTCAGACTTGATAACTGAGTGAATCTCTTGTCACAGTGTGAACACTCATAAGGTTTTTCTCCAGTGTGGATCCTCTCATGTGTTTTCAGATGTGTTGAATGACTGAATCTCTTGTCACAATGTGAACACTTGTAAGGTTTTTCTGCAGTGTGAATCCTCACATGCAGTTTTAAACAGGTCGCTGTAGTGAAAGTCTTTTCACAATGAGAGCACACATGCTCTCTCACACCAGTATGCATTTTCTGATGTTTTTTTAAATATTGTAGACTCGAAAAACCCTTTCCACACATATAACATGAATGTGGTTTTCCTCCAGTTTTGACATGTTTTTTCTCCTCAACTTCACTTGATTCTTCATTCTCCTCTTTTTCTTCAATTAACTCTGAAACAAAAGTAAAAAATGGTTCATTTTCAGTGAATTGTTAAAAGCTGAGAAATGTGAACATAAACGTGAACCCATTCAATGTTTTACATCTGTAATAATTGACTTTTTTTTTTAAATGACTTTACCTAATTTAATGGGGACAACTTGGTAAACCTAAAATTAACAATGCCCTCTACACATTTTGTAGCAGCTGTGTTCTTTAGGGTCAATTTCATATCAAAATGTAGAAATTCGAGAAATATGAAAACTTTACACCCATTTGTTTTGGGTGATACTGTGGTCACTACAACAAGCTATAATTATACATACATATATACTATAATTGTATATATTTAGTATAATATTCAAAAAAACCTATCATAACTATACCTGTAGTACTGCGATATTCACATGACATGAGGGTAGGGGGAATCCTGATTCTCAAAAGAACTTTAATATTTCCCATGCCATTGAGAATGGGAAAACAATTCACATGGTTTACAGGGGAGGGGAAAAGATATACTTGAAAACTTACAGGGGAGAAGGATAGGGTTGGGAATCGAGAACCGGTTCCAAATTTCCAAGACCCGGGTATTTAATAAGGTGCATTTCGGTTCCGCTTAAGGATTCCTGTGTTCACATTTTAAAGTGATTTTGAAGTTTAAAATCAAACAATTTAAGCACAGGAAGGGAGAGAGCTTGCGCACTGTTTGTTCGTGGATAACATTTCAGGATATTCTCCATATAATTGACTGCTATGGTGCCCCAAGTTTGAACTTCTAAAATGCAGTTTAAATGCAACTTATATACAATTTATATACCTTTTAATGTCAAACTTCAAAATCGTCCTATATGGCTGTTTTACCTTTTTTTTTTTTGTTAAGGGTGTTTGATCATCTTTGCATGTTCACTTTGCAAAGACGGGTCGGAACTTCTGCAGTCATGTAGGATGATTTTAAAATTATTTTTGAAGTTGAGGGAGAAAATACGATTGGAGTTTTTGTGACATACAAATTTTTCAAATTGTTGTTCTGGTAGTGGACTTCTCCTTTAATGTTAATGCAAAAACAAAAAAAAATCATTCACTGATCTTGACTGAATATCTTTCCTAACTGGGGGGAGGATGCAGTGCTTTGAAACCTTTGATTTAAATTCTATCCCTGCAATTTGTTGAGCTGTATTTATTTAAGTGGCTATTTAGATAAATGAGTTGAATCAGCTTTTATGGCAGCTGGGTTACTTACCCATCTGTTAAGTTTAGCAAACACAAATATCTAAGTTGTTACTTAGTACAACTTAACATTTCAAGTTGAATAAACTTATTTTAGTTGACTGAACTTAAAATTTTAAGGCAGCAGGGTAAGAAATTATTTGAAGCTGACTCAACAAATTGTGTGTTTTTTTTTTAAGGTATATGCAAAGCAGTACACCTGTGACATGAGAGTTCTCCATTGAGAAAAACACAATGACTCAAATGCATTAAACAGCACAAATATATTTACTGTTTGCCATGGTGGATCGATTTGATCCATCGACATTAAGGACTAAGGTCTCCTAAGGAAACAGTTTAGAAATGAAAAAAAAAATAAATTAAAAAAAAATAAATCTACATATAAAATACTGATAACATATTATTAGTGACTTTCTAAACAATGAAGCTCATTCACTAGTAATTACATATAAATAAATCATTTTTTACAGATGCAAATATCTCAGAAATGATGTATGGCGATACAAATGCCGAGTTTTTTTTTTTTTTTTAAATCGATGCATCACATCCTTACTTTTTATGCTGATGCACCTAGCAAATCAGAAAATCTTCCCATCCCTAACACATGCCAAGCAAACCAGCCAAATATGGCATACATATGGCTGCATGTGATGCAAAATTCAGCTATGCCTGGAACATGTAGGTGTACACTGTTAAATTCCCCAGAGAAGCACCCGAAAAAGAATCAGGGCATGAGGATGGTACTAGACATGGCTGAGGGACTAAATGGCCGTAACATTACATGTGATATTTTTTCACATTTTTTCACCCTGGGTGAGGAACTGCTAAAAAGGAAGGTTAGCATGTTGGGGATGGTGAGAAAAGATAAGCCTGAGCTTCCCTCTAAGCTTTTTGTGATGAAGAACAGAAAGGTAACATCTTTAGTATTTGCCATCACTGAAAAAGCCACAGTTGTTTCCTATTGCCTCCCCAAAAAAAGGAAAATGTCTTGCTAATGAGCACTATGCATAAAGAGAAGACAGAAAACCACAAATGGTCCTAGATTACAATGAGACAAAGGGAGGTGTTGATAATTTAGACAAGGTCACGGCCACCTATAGGTGATGTGAGCGCCTACAATGCCTTTGTGTTTCGGAGTGAAATAAACAAGGACTGGAACAGTGGAAAACTGAGTCAAAGGAGGATTTTTCTGGAGCAGCTGGGATACAAACTAGTGAAACCTCACATAGCGAAAAGATGGTGCCTTCCAAGAGCATCAACAGCTGCTGCAACTGTTGTGAAGGACATCCACATGGAGACACACACTCCAGTGTTTCAAACTGCAGACAGAAAAAATGGCGGTGTCTTGTCTGTCCCACCAGAAATGACTTAAAAACAAGCAACACTTGCGTGAAATGCAAAAAAAAAAACATCTGCAAGGAGGATGCACACACTTTCTGCATATCATGTTCAAAGTAATGAAGACAAAGGGAATGTATCTTCTGGTGGGCTGTATGCTATGCTATAGAGTCACATAAAATAATTCCTGACACAACGCTAAAATGTACTTTTTGTAGGTGTCTTTGTAAATGTTCCTTATTTCTTTATCGTTAAATATACTGTTATGTGTTCCTATGATGTAATGATGATGATGTTCGGTTTTAGAAATCAAATAGTTTAAAATGTTTTTTTTTTTTTTTTTCTGTAGTCAAATTGACCACTGGAAACATTATGCATGTTGCTATCTTTGATAACAGAAAAATTATGTGTTCCTTACTGATGCTCTGATATCCATAATGTTTTGTTTAAAAATAAAATCCTTCTAAATGTTTGAAATTGTGTTTTTCTTGGGGTGAAATCTTGATAATTCAAGTCAATTAAATAATTCATGCATTCAAATACATGTGATCTCCGCGCACCACTATCTCTGTGTTGGATAAGGCGGGCAGAATGCTAGATTGGGTACACGTCGGGTGGTTCTTCATCCCAAGGTGGTTCATCTCATCTCATCATGGCAAGAATACTTAACGATGCAATACTTAGCCCCATGTTTCCATAGGTATAACTATTAAGTATGTTTGTATGTGCATTCAGCTACACAATTATCTAACATACACAGACCTGTCTACCTTGGATTCCTTACGATTCTGATTTAGAATTTTTGTGAGTACTATAGGTACAGGATGGGACACAGGTTTTGGTGGGGTCCTTATATTCCTATATAGCTACGTTATTACCTGAAGCTACTTGATGGCTGATGTCAAAATTTTAATCGCACAATGTGCAAAATTTTATGTAAATATTTTCCGAAATTTAGAAGGTCTACACTCAGTCACACACACCTTTAACCAACTGATTATTGCACCCCTTTCTGCCTACTTCCAGCGGTGCTCTTTCGCTCCTCTATAAAAGCCCAGTTTCATATGCAATACAGTAAAATCATGTAATATGACTTTCATAAAATTGGACATGCTTAATTTATTAATGTTTATTTGATGTCATGTTTTTAAAAGAAAACTTCTGCTGTTCTGTGTATGCACTTAGAGATGGAACAGAACTTTTGTAGATTTAATAAGAAACAAAGGTTTTTTTTTTTTTTATTCTTACAGTGAAGAAAATGCTGTTTTATTTAACATTTAATTGTCCTATAAAATTTCTCCAGTAGGCTGTTAGAATACTTTACACTTGCATGAAAGTATTCAGTATTATTTATTTGTTTATTTTGCAAAAAGGACTGCTGTGCAGTGGTATTCAGAATAGTGAAATTTTGCTGGTATCTAAAAGGTATGTCATATTAACCTTATGTACAAAAAAATGTCTACTTGGTATTGCCATCTTTAAATAATTACTCACATAAACTTTTAGACCCACTCATAATTGTGTTAAATAATCATGATTTACACTATTGACCAAAGAATTGAACATGTTGCTGACTATCATTAAATGGATAGTTCACCCTAGATAGAAAAAGATATTTTGAAAACTGTGGGTAACCAAACATTAGCTGGTCCACATTTGATAGTAGGAAAAATTACTATGGAAGTCTGTTCAACTGTTTGGTTATGCACATTCTTCAAAATACATTTATCATAGCATCATCATATTGTAGTGAATGAGTGAGCACAATGATATTCACATCATTTGTAGCAAAAACTTTAGTCTACCATATCCAGGTCTCAAAAGTCTTGTGTACAAATGCTCTGCATGTGTTTTGTGGTCTTATTTCAGTGACTTAAAATATGTCAGAACTTCTCCAGGGCCCCAAAACCCCTCAGACCCCAGAGGGTTAAAGCTTTGTAAGCCTAATCTACCACAAACAGTCATTAAAGATAAATGAATAATAAACACCAACCTCCTTGTTCCTCCAGTTTTATTTCCAAGGGTTCTGGTTCCTCCTGTTTTATTCCCAAAGGTTCTGGTTCCTCCTGTTTTATTTCCAAGGGTTCTGGTTCCTCGTGTTTTATATTTAAGGGTTCTGGTCCTCCTGTTTTATTCCCAAAGGTTCTGGTTCCTCCTGTTTTATTTCCAAAGGTTCTGGTTCCTCGTGTTTTATTCCCAAAAGTTCTAGATCCTCGTGTTTTATTCTCCATGTTTCTGGTTCTTCCTGTTTTATTTCCAAAGGTTCTTGTTCCTCCTGTTTCATATTTAAGGGTTTTGGTTCCTCGTGTTTTATTCTCGAGGGTTCTGATTTACTCGTGTCCTCCTCACTCTCCTCTTTAACAAACACCATCTTCACAGCAGCAGATCTCAGTTCAGCTGATTCTCCTCCAGATATTCCTGCTTGGTTCAAAACTTAGTCACGACTGTGAGGATGAGAATATTACAGGTATTTACTGCCCTGATTCAAAAACTGTATTTTTGTATTTACAGAAACAACATTTTGCTAACAGGTTGTATCACAACCAAAATCACAACCAAACAACACGGAACGCGGTGAAACTAATCTTCTTCCTCTGAGGTTTAATGGTGTTTGGCAAACAAACGTATGTGTTTTAGCGCCACCCGCTGGACTGGAATTAGTGCGTGTATGAGCTTGTTTCTTCTTTCTTTCTTGAAAAATAAATAAATAATAATAAATAAATAAACGATCTGTATTCGTGATTGAGGATTAGAGGCGAAAACATGCAACTTATTAAGTGAAATATTACATTGAATATCACACAGCGATGAATAAATATGCAAATATGACAATGATACGATGTATCCTAAAATAAATAAATATTTCTCTTGTCAATCAAGTAAAATAACGGAACCTACACATAGGAGCCTGATAACAATATTCATTCTACAAGAAACTCTCAAATAGCACTCACTGATTGCAACAATACACAATAAAGATTCACATAAAAGCCAGTAAACCTTAAACATAGGCTATTATTTGTGATATTAAATTAAAATTTATGGATATAATAATGTATACAATTTTTACCTGATAAACTACTTTTCACTTGATTCCCGATAGTTTTAGAGTACAATTTTTCCCTTGTTTTAATAAAATTACAATTCATTTAGATATGATGTAACACAATTTGCTTAAAGTTGTTTTGTGTTTGATGATACAACAATATGAAGGGACAGACAGTCATTAACCTTATTCTTTTGTCTCTATATATAAAAACATATTTGCATAGATGGGCGGACATAATCACCTGATATTGCAAATGTGGCAAATTTGCATTAAGCACGTTTGCGCTTCTTTGTAATTTAAATTAATAGCTTACATTTGCAAAAAGAGCCTGCAATAGCAGAAATACACCCTTTTCATGAAAGTAAAGTCCGTGTTTAATAAAACTTTTCTTTTTTTTATTTTATATACATATATTTTATTCTAGTGTCACAAATAATAATCTCAAGGTTTTGGTTTTACGTGATTCTTTGATTCTTGGTGAAGTTTACTAAAAACATATTCATGTGTCCTCCAAATTGACCCAGACCCTAATGGGTTTGTACATGAGACATTCATTCATTCATCAACTCCAAGAGACACCAAGTTTTGAGTGTTGTAGCTCAAGGAGCAGAGGTGACTGTACATCAACACACTTCACAGCCACTGTCACAGAAAAAAAAAAACAACATTACTGACTGCATAACACAATTACACTTTAATTATGGAGTCTACTGACTTTTGTATTGTTAACTGTTGCACTAATTTATGTACTGTGTAATGCCGTAGTGTGCTATACAAATTGAAGTTATGAAATTATAATTGTATGTAATTATTATAGATCACTGATCGTAATCATTTAACTTCATTGTGTACAAGTTTATTTGTGAGTAATCCAGTGATAGATAATAATAATAATAATTGCCAATAATAGTAATAATAATAATTAAAAAACTTTAAAGCAGTGATTTTTTTATGTTTTTCTCTTTTACAAAGTTTACAAACACACCTGATGAATCCTGCTGACGAGGAGTGCAAGAAGTGGAAGAAAATGGCTCTTCCTTGTCTACAGGCTCAGACAAATGTTGTATGGCCGAGGATTTTTTTTTTCCACCCATGTGATACATTCTAAGTCTCTGCACAAGAGTTAATATAGATACATATGAATAACATTTGGAGCAATATTGCTGGTGCTCTTTATTATTGTTGTCAGTTCCTGCACAAAACTGTAGCATGTTAATGATGGTGTGTTTTTTTTCCCCCATGTATATTGTGAGAAATAACAGAACTGTCTTTCAACAGAGCAGTTTCTGACTCAAATAATGTGCTTCTATCAGCAAACACTCAGAATAAAGTGAGATGATCTGCTGATGACCCTGAATGTCTTGTTGAATGGGTGTTGATCTGAGGCTCGTCAATATTAACAGAGCTGCTGAAAAGACTCTTTATTTCATGCTAGTAGTTCCTGTTTTCACCTCATTAATATGAAAATATAGGTCAAAAATATTATTATTTGTTTTATTTTTAGTTTACAATTTGCAACATTACCAGAATATTAGATATTTTCAATATAGTTTATAACTATAGGATAAGATGTATGAAGCAAAATAAATGGAAAAATACTAATTGGAGAAAGTATTTCATTCATGGAACATTTCAGGAACATAATTTATAAAAAAAAGTCATCAGGGCTGACTTGTCTTTTCATGTTCTTTCACTTCATATTTCTATCTGTTGTAGGGTATCAGAGCAAAACAGACAAAATGAAGATCCGATCAGAACATTTGGTTGAAACCAAAGAGCAAAATTCCACAAAGAGGCCCAAGCTACCAGACAACGTCATAAATCTGTCCATGATACCCTGGCGCCAGCCAGCCTAAAGTAAGCCTAACCAACCAACTTTCACAGCTTTGAACAACTTGCAGCATTAACACAAAAGAACGCAATTATTGATAATCCCAACTCAGAAAGGAGATTGTCAATTTTGGGGCAAGAAACCCAAGACCACTGGTCAAAGATACAGCACATCAGCACCATCACAAGAGGAAAGTTTTTGGGTGGTGCTCCCCCACCCAATACAAGAACCAGGCAGAGTTCCTTCTAAATTCCTTTGTTCCTCAGAACATGCCCTTAGTTCACAGAATGATAGACAGACTGTCTTTTTACATAAATATGCACCAAAATGATGCTTAAATGGACTTATAAATGAACATCAGACTATTGCATAACTCCCTACTATGTATGTTACCCACACATTTGTCTATTATGTTCTAATCACTTGTTGTGTATGTCATTTTAATAACTACTGAATAGCTTAAGGGTTTATATTCATGTTTGGTATGTATGAGTTTGAAAATTCATGCTTTGAACATTTCTACCGATCAATTCTTTGTCAAATGCGTTGTATTTCTGTTATAGAAATCATGGCTCTGCAAGAGCGGGAAAATTCTGACCATGTGACTGATAAGTTAGCATGCTGATTTATGGTTTGGGAGGAGAAACATTGCAATATCCCGAGTTCTAATTGGTCAAGACACCATTTTGGGATGTGTCCCAAGCTGAGTTTAAAACCACAGGACACCATAAAGCCATGCTTTTAGCTACTGGTTTTATCATCACTGCTAGCCATGCTCTTAGCCCTCATTTTGCCGCTGTTTTTTGCGTTCTTTTAAACGCTTCCTGGCTTGCACGCCAGCCACTCCTTTAAACAAAAACATGAGGAGATCGTCACATTTCTTTCTTTTACTTTAATCTTTTCTTTCCGTTGAGAGTTTCGTGTTCTAAGTTAAGTTTTGCTGCTAAGCCGTGTCTCCGACTTCGTGCCCGCCTCAAGACTTTAACCAGCGTACACAACTCCATCCTCCAGCCAGCGCCCAAGACATCACTTCAAACGACCACGAACTTCCAGCCAATCAGCAACCTTGGGAACCCCCCTTTCTGCAACGACGTCATCAAAGGGAATCCCTTAACACAAAGGCAAGGCAAGTACAAACCTCCAGATTCTCGCTGAACTGGTGCATTTGATATAAAGTTTAATAACCTCGTTGAGAAACTCAATGCGAGGGTTAATTAAATGATTGATGGTTGTTCAGGTCTAAGCATATATTGCTATAAACTTGGGATTTTATATTCTCACTCTTATAAACTCAGTCCTTCTTCACTTTTTCTCTTTCTGCAACTTGTATGAATGTGTAAATGCATGTCTATGTGTTACATTAGTTCTTAGGTTTATCCAATAAATCCTTATTCACACATTGAAAAGAGAAGTATCTTGTGTTTTGTGCTTATAAATTAATGTCTTAAACTGCTGACCTTGTAATAAATAGTGTTTTCACTATATTTTGGATATTAGTATCCATATTACAGAGTTGATGTTATACAACTCGCTCAATAAATCACTGTCCAATTCATTCATCTGCTGTAAAACGTAGATTCTGTTCAATCTTAAATGATTCCCTTGGAGCTAAATTGACCTCTGTAATTTCCTACACTGTGAATTATTTTGATGTTATGAAAATAAAATTAGACTGTTTTTTCCTTTCATTTAAGATCTGATGGAAGAGAACGAGGAGAGTGAAGAACTGAGTGAAGTGATGGAGAAACATCATGACAAACCTGGAGAAAAACCTTTGAGTAGCTCAAAGACTAAAAAGACATTTTTAAAGAAAAGAGCCAAGAAATCTTTCACCTGCACTCAGTGTGGAAAGAGTTTTACAAACACACAACGCCTTGATGTTCATATGAGAGTTCATACTGGAGAGAAACCGTTCAGTTGTGATCAGTGTGGGAAGAGCTTCAGGCAGTCAACACACCTTAGGGAGCACATGATGATCCACACTGGAGAGAAACCATTCATGTGTGATCAGTGTGAAAAGACATTCTCAAACAAACAAAATCTTAAGGTTCACATGAGAATTCATACTGGTGAGAAGCCATTTACATGTGGTCAGTGTGGAAAGAGCTTCACATATAAAGCAAATCTTGATGGTCACATGAGAATTCATACTGGAGAGAAGCCATTCATGTGTGAACATTGTGAAAAGACATTTTCAAAGAAAAGATACCTTTACCTTCATATGAGAGTTCACACAGGAGAGAAGCCACATGCATGCCATCAGTGTGGGAAGAGTTACACACAACCAACACACCTTAGGGAACACATGAGGGTCCACACAGGAGAGAAACCATTTATGTGTGATCAGTGTGAAAAGAGATTCACATACAAACAAAGTCTTGTGCATCACATGAGAGTTCACACTGGAGAGAAGTTATTCAAATGCGACCAATGTGGAAAGAGTTTCACATGTAAACAAAATCGTGATGTTCACATGAGAGTTCACACTGGAGAGAAACTGTTCACATGTGATCAGTGTGGGAAGAGTTTCAGTCATTCAGCATACCTCAAAGTACATGTGAGAATCCACACAGGAGAGAAGCCGTTCACATGTGATCAGTGTGAAAAGAGATTCTCAAACAAACAATGTCTTGTGCTTCACATGAGAGTTCATACTGGAAAGAAGCAGTTTGCATGTGACCAGTGTGACAAAACATTTCGTGTGGCATCACACCTGAAGACACACCAGACAGTTCATACGAAGGAGAAACCACATTCATGTTCTGTATGTGGAAAGAGTTTTTCACTGCTGCAGTATTTAAAAGTACATCAGAAAATACATACTGGTGTGAGAGAACATATGTGCTTTGAGTGTGGGAAAACTTTTATTTCAACAAGCAGTTTAAAACTGCACCAAAGGATCCACACTAAAGAGAAACCTTATAAGTGTTCACATTGCGACAAGAGATTCACTCAGTTATCAAATCAGAAAACACACGAGAGGATCCACAGCAGAGAGAAACCGCACACGTGTGATCAGTGCGGAAAGAGTTTTGCTCTTAAAAGTTATCTGAAGATACACATGAAGATCCATGCAGCAGAGAAACCAGATCACCACAGTTTGAAATCACAGTAAGCAGTTCATCTTTACATTCTGAGTAAGTCTCTTCGGTGTAAGTTAGTCACAGCCAAATCACCCTTTAGCCCAAGTCTTGTCACCTACTGAAGCAAAGCAAAGTTGAGGGTTGAGGTGGATGGGAGACTTACTGGTTTCATGACCAAACAATCGTGTAGTGATTATTTGCACCAACAGAAGGTGCTGTGAGCTACACTGCTCTAATCTCGCGCCGCAAATTCATGAGTTATTACTACACCATGCGTGACGTCAGTAACAACGTCCCTATATGGTTGAACTAATGTGGTTCGTGTTCGGGACACATTCGTGACTAGCTAGTTCGTTTCCACAACAATGCATCATAATATGGCAAATAATCATCCAGTTATGTCGCTACAGTGGAGACGCACCCCTGGACAAGAGCTGAATGCTATCAATTGTTAAATCGCTTTTAAGGTAGCCATGTAATTTGCCATGTACTGTACCTGATATGTCCAAAATCAATGTATATATAAAAAATAACACACATTTAATTCAATCAAAATCGGAATCGAGTCGCAAGCTTGTGTCAACCAGCCTTATTTATGACACAAATCATCATGAAATTAAAATAGAAAACTGTTCACTGCAGTTGTCGAAGAGAATAACTATTGAACTCCGTGATTTTGACTTCGGACTTGAATTTTCACTTTTACGTTTGACTCTCATTTCAAATCTCACATGATTTAATGTTTCTTTTAGATCTGTTGGACGTGAAGATTCACATGAGATTCACAGTGGGAAAAGCGGCTCCACTTTAGTCTTTCATGCAAATACAATAAATACTTCAATGTAGCTTTGAAACCGACCACTTTGCTTCTCTTCTTCTCTTGAGATGCTATCTGACACATCAGTAAAGATGTCTCATTTGTTTTTACTTCTGCTTAATTTTTGTAGTAATTGATTAAACTTTTTCATTTTATCAGCATATTTTCGTTATTGTCCTTTTTTTATTTTCTACTGATTCTGCTTGCATCAAAAATAATTTTGTAGTTATTTCTGAAAACCATGAAATATTATATTTGCTTTTAGGGCTTTATATGTGTTTGTCAATAGAGCTTAACATGCCTAATAAATTTCACTACAGGTTCCCTCATTCAGTCAGCGTCTAATCTTCTGAGGTTTACGATATTTCACGTTCACACAACTATCAAACACACTCTTTTTTAGTTTAAGTGACATTTTACAGGCTCATTTCTGTACTGATTTCATCGGGTTTAGCGCTACTCGAGCGTTTTTTCTGGCGTCTACATTACTAAAATAAACATTTAGAGCAGCGGGTATGGAATATCTGGTCACACAAAATTTTATTTTCATTCTTGCAATTAACCATTAAAGTTTTTCTATGTTAATTTGACACCTTCAATGTAATGTTATTGTTCTCAAAACAATTAACACAAAATTATGTTAACCAAACAGTTAAACTTTACTGCAAAACAAAGCACTGTGCCTTTTTTTACTTTTTTTTTCTTTTTTTGTAATGTGTTTATTAAAAGTAAATATTAACATTAAATAGATTTGTTCTCTACTGATTATAAAATAAATAAATTAAAAAAACGCTAATGAAAAAAAAAATCTTTTTCTTTCTTTTTTTAAACTTAAATTATTATTTTGATCATATGAAAGTTAAATAAATACGCTTTTAATTTATGTTTGGTTTGTTAGGATATGACAATATTTTGCCGAGATACAACTATTTGAAAATCTGGAATATGAAGGTGCAAAAAAATCAAAATACTGAGATACTCGCGAATCACGGACATTTTGGGCGATTTAGAGATCCCGTCCAGACGCTTTTTTAAATACCTTTTCAGTCCGAGGAAAAGAGGGCGCATGGTCACCCTACTCAATACTGAACAATATTTTCATTTTGATTACATGTAACAATGATTTGAATGCGTAAAATATTGTCATGTTTTGTCACAGAACACAGCAGAGACTCCTGAAATGCACCTGATTCTGCTCTTTCACAGACGCAGTAATGAGACACAGACTTTTACACATTTATCCTGCCCTCTGGGTTAAACTTTGATTAATGGTCTCCACAGCTCTGATTTAAATTTAAATCTGTACACCCGTCAAGTATTTCTTTAATATTATTCCCCTCCTCTCGATGCTTCACACTCCAATCCAGCGAGTGGCGCTAAAACACCTACGTTTTTTTTTGCAACCTCAGAGAAAGAAGATTCACCGTGTTCTTTTGTTTTGTCGTGATGCTACAAACTGTTAGTTTATTTTTTTACTATTTCTAAATACAAAGATACAGAATTGAATCAGATCAGTAAATATTTTGCCTGTAATAGTCATAATAGTTTTAAAGTTTCAAGCAAGCAGGAATATCTGGAGGAGAATCAGCTGAACTGAGATCTGCTGCTGTGAGGATGGTGTTTGTAAAAGAGGAGAGTGAGGAGGAGGCGAGTGAACAAGAACCCACGAGAATAAAACAGGAGGAACCAGAAGCCTGGAGAATAAAACCAGAACCAGAAACTTGGAAAATAAAATACGAGGAACCAGAACCCTGGGGGATAAAACAAGAGGAGCAAGAGGGTTGGTGTTTAACCTTCATTCATCTTTAATGAGTTTGTGGTACATTAGGTTAAGAAAAATTTAACAGGGTGCCTGCAGATGTCTAAAAAGCTTTACATTCCTTAATGTAAAAATGTTCTAAATCCACGTTTTGGAGTTCTTAAAAATGCAATAGAACTGACAACGATAAGATTTATGTTTTATTTTTATTTTTTTTTCTGCTTTTTTTTTTTTTTAGAATCATCCTTAATGCATGTTCACATTTAGTCAAGAACTAACATCTTACTCCCGATTTCTCTCAACATGGGGAAAGAAGAGCTTTTAATCAATAAATGTGGGGAAAATGAGTGTCCTAATTGAGTTTCATCACTTTAATATTTTTATTTTAGGCCTGATGAAAGTGAAAGAAGAAGATGATCTGAATGAAGTTGAGAAGCATCTGGATCAGAAAGCTCACGATGCCAATGGAGAAAAATCAGCGAGTTGCTCCAAAACTGAAAACAGCTGCTCACAAAGTGACATGAAAATAACAGAAGTCAAAAGGTTTTTCACCTGCTCTGAATGTGGAAATGTATTCACTCATAAAAAACACCTTAAGACTCACATGGGAATTCATAATAGAATAAATTCTTTCAGCTGCTCTGATTCTGGAAAGAGTTTTACACAGAAAGGACACCTTAATGATCATTTGGTAACTCAATCTTCAGAAAAGCCTTTCATCTGCTCTCAGTGTGGAAAGTCTTTCACACGTAAAAGAACCCTTAAAAATCACGTTAATTCATACGGGAATAAATCCTTTTACCTGCTTACACTGTGAAAAAACTTTCAGACAGAAAAGAAGCCTTGACAAACACATGACGATTGTTCACAGTGGAAAAAACCCTTTCACCTGCTCTGAGTGTGGAAATACTTTCAAACAAAAAAGAAGCCTTGCCAAACACATGATGATTGCTCACACGGGAAGAAACCCTTTAACCTGCCCTGAGTGTGGAAATACTTTCACACGCAAAGGAAGTCTTAAGAGTCACATGTTAATTCATACGGGAAAAAAGCCTTTCAGCTGCTCTCAGTGTGGAAGCACTTTCCGCCAAAGAGGAAACCTTTGGAATCACATGAAAATTCATGCTCCAATTCAGCATCAGAATTCTTTCAGCTGCTCTAAGTGTGAAAAGAGTTTCAAACGCAAAGTAAGCCTTAAGAATCACATGTTAATTCATGCTGGAATAAATTCTTTCCGGTGCTCTCGGTGTGGAAAGACTTTCACACATGAAAGAACTCGTAATGAGCATATGCTAATTCACACTTCAGAAAAGCAAAAAAGCTGTCCTCAGTGTGGAAAGACTTTCACACGTAAAGGAGACCTTAAACCTCACATGTTAATTCATGCTGGAATAAAGCCTTTCACCTGCTCTGAGTGTGGAAAGTCTTTCACACATAAAATATACCTTAAAAATCACATGTTCATTCATATTGGAATAAAGCCTTTCACCTGCTCTGAGTGTGGAAAGTCTTTCACACATAAAATATACCTTAAAAATCACATGTTCATTCATATTGGAATAAAGCCTTTCACCTGCTCACAGTGTGGAAAGAGTTTCTGCCATAAAGGAAGCCTTTGGAATCACATGAAAATTCATACTGGACTTGATTCATGCTGAGGAAAAAGCTTTTTACTTTGTGTGTAAAAAGTCTCAAAGTGCATCTGCACTCTGCAGTAAGGTGATTAAAGTGTGAATCAGACCAAATCCCACAACACACTTGCAAACAATCAGGATAAGGGGGCAAGTCACCCGTAAATCATATTTTTACAGTATTATACATTGGAATGCTTTTAATGTCGTTAATGTGTTTGAAGTATGCAGTGTTGATTTCGACAGCCTTTTGTATGAAATGCCATTAAGTTTTAGTCATATTGTAGTGATCCGAGTAGTTTTAATCTATTTAGTCAACTACATATGTTTAAGTATGTACATTTAGTCAACTGAAGTCTAATGGCATTTCACAAAAACTTCCAAACCTATTCACGTCTGAAGAAAACATCTATAAATCTGTTACTGTGAATGATATTAAGGTTTGAACATGCAATACAGATTTAACTGCTGTGAAATGTAACATCTGTATTTATTTTTGAAATTATATAAAACCACTTCTCAAACAAACAAGATGATGATCATCTTTTCAGTCTGTATAACAACATACCCACACTATTCTTCATTCTTTCAAGTAGACATTGTACAAATTAAATGTAAATTAGTGCTCTTATTTTAGAAAGCCTGAAAAGCTTTCCATCAGATCTAGTAGGAAGGTAGACTTCAGTAAGTGACTTCAGTAAGTGACCCAAAGGCGTGCTTCAGCAGGACAGATATTAGAAAAGGTTGTATCCTCACAATTAGAAAAAAATAGTATCTGTGAGGATTTCCAGTCTGGATTTCGACCATATCATAGTACTGAAACTGCCCTTATCAGAGTTACAAATGACCTGCTCTTATCACCTGATCGTGGTTCTTTATAAAGGGTCATACTGGATCTAGAAAACTTTTTTTGGCATCAGTGGAAGTGCAGTGGCATGGTTCAAATCGTGCTTATCTGACCACTATCAGTTTGTAGCAGTGAATGAAGGGGTATCGTATATATCACAAGTGCAGTGTGGAGTACCTCAAGGCTCAGTACTAGGGCCATTACTTTTCATGCTTTACATGTTACCATTGGGAGATATCATTAGTAAACATGGTGTTAGCTTTCACTGTTATGCTGATGATAATCAGCTCTATATTCCCAGAGACAGTGAGGACCTCGCCACCTAGATGGTCATCAAAATATAGACATTTGATGCAGTTCCAAATCATGCCCGGGATCCTTTATAGCTGAGACTGCACCATCTTTCAATATCAAACGATGTGCAAATCCAATGCCAAACTGAGCCTTAATTATAAAACATTTGTCAATTACACACTTGCAAAACTCTGCTGCTTTATTTAAGTCCAAATTGTTTAGAAAGCAGCACAAATAGTAATGTAAATCAAATTTAACATGTTAAGTAAATTAATCATTTTATTCTTGGACTTGGCGCCAGATATCTATTCTCGTATCACATGGACAAGGACAATGATATATTGTCATATCAATATTGTGTCTCACCCCTGCTTTTTTGGAGACATACTTCCCGTGCAGCTCTGGCAAACGAAGTTCAATGATGGGTGCGCTCTCACTCTGGTCGATGTGTGCACACACAGACATCAAGGATTTCAACACCTAATGACGTTATGAAGAGCCGTGATAGGGAAAAAAAAAATAAAATAAAAACAATAATAATAATAATAATAATAATATATATATATATATATATATATATATATATATATATTTTTTTTTTTTTTTTTTTTTTTCCGAAACTTCTACGAGCCCAGAAGAAGTGCAGTTAGCACAGAAATACTCCAATCCAATACCAAGAGAATAATCCAAATCATAGGCATAATTTATGGGTGGGACATGTCCCCACCACTTAAGGCCAATGTCGATATATTGTCCCCGCCACTTTTTTGAACATGACGCATTGACGTGCTAATGTTAATAAAACATTTGTTTCTGTTAAATAAAATGCGTTCTGGTGCTGGAATCTGTCATTTCTAAAATCACGCTGAATGTTCTTTTCAATGTTATTAGTGACGGAACTTAGAGCCCTGTGGGGGACTGATTTTTTTAAAACCTGATATAGACAGCTAAATCTTTTCACATAATATGCAAGGACAGATTAAAACCCAAAACCTCTAACATGCCTGACGAAAAAGTACGTTAACCACACTCCCTCCCCCAAACACACACTCCTTTCCCACCCACTTTTTAAAACAAAGTTACGCCACTGCTCCAAATCTTCTTCTTCTTCTTTTTTTAGGACTGGCAAACGATCAATCGCATAAAAAATAAAAGTTTGAGTTTGCCTAATATATGTGTGTGTACTGTGTGTAACTATCATGTTTATATACATACAAGCACATGCACGGATATATTAATATTAACAAGTATATGTATTTATTATAATTTTAATTTATTAATTTGTGTGTATTTATATATACATAATAAGTACACACACATATTAGGCAAACTCAAACTTTTACAGCTCTACTTTTTATAACTTTGCCCATGTTTAGCATGAAAATCCAAATCTTTAATAGTGCAAATAAGTCAACATGCATGAAATAGCATTAGACCCACTCTTTAAATAACAGGTACATAATAGAAAGCAATACGAACTCAATCCAACAGAGCAGAAACAAATAAGATTAAAGTAATTTTAGTAAGTTAACAGTGCATCATCTTTTACAGTGTCATGAAATAGTAAGCAAGACAAGTGACACATATGCATTATAAAACAACTGAACATAAAATGAAACTCAAAAGAAAATATTTTTAGTTCTTTGGGGAGGAACTCCATCTTTGAGTTGATCAGAATCTCACAGCTAAATGTGCTGGTTTTGAAGATGAACTTTATTCACTGTATCTCTTTGTCATGTCACTTGTAATGACCGATTTTGGCAGTGAAGGATTACAAATTTAAGAAACTGTTTAAAATATATTGATCCTATGTTCTGACATAGCATCACGCGAAAACCTAAGGTGCAGTACATTGTATTTAGCATTTAAGGTAAATATGATGACATCAGACAAATGATTCTCTCAAGCAAAGTTTGTAGCAAGAGGTTCCTGCCAGTTCCTGTTCTCTTATTGTAAGTCAAATGAGCCAGATTACTGAGATGTTCACCTTTTGTTTGTAATGGCTCTTGGTACCTCTGCCCAGTCTTTGAGTAGTTATGATGATTGGATTAGGACTGGTGTAAATGGTGCAGGCTGCTATACCTAAATACTTTATTTGCATGCTTTGTTTGGGGTTGTCACACAGGTGCTTTGTCTCCCGATCTAAATAAATGTATATAAACTACAATGTATCACTGCCTTAGTTAGACTTTTTGATGACTGCAGTGCCAAGCTACAGCTTCAGCGAGTATCTGAATAAAGAGAAACTTCTGCTTCAAGATATCCAAAAACGTCTCCTGGTCTCTAAGAAAAAAATTCACAACAGTTTATTTATCCAGATAATATTTTATTGCTTGATGCATTCTTGTGTCACATTTGTTAAGGATGCAGCATCAGATTTGAAAGTGCTGAATCTGAAAATGATCTACTTAGGGCTTATCCATACGAAGCCAGAGCTTTCCCTATCTATCTTTTTTCCCCTTGTTCTTCCTCTCGAGAAATATCTGCTTGCACAAAACCACTGAAACCAACTCCAAACGATGGAGTATACATGCCAGTATATGGCACTGTAATTCTGCCACAGAGATACACTGAAAATGGAGAAACGCTGTTACATTACAACATTTTTACATATTGCAGTTCATTCATACAGTTTTTCTCCAGTGTGGATCCTCTCGTGTCTTTTCAGATTTGCTGACTGACTGAATCCCTTGTTGCAGTGTGAACACTTATAACGTTTCTCTCCAGTGTGGATCCTCTCATGTGTTTTCAGATTTGCTGACCGACTGAATTTATTGTCACAGTGTGAACACTCATAAGGTTTTTCTCCAGAGTGAACCCTCTCATGCAGTTTTAAACAGTTTGCTGTAGTAAAAGTCTTTTTGCACTCAAAGCACATGTACTCTCTCACACCAGTATGTATTTTATGATGTACTTTCAAATTGTGTAGACGCAAAAAACGCTTTCCACACAAATTACAAGAATGCAGCTTCTCTTTTGTATGAACTTTCAAGTGTTCCTTCAGAACTGAAGCCCATAAAAACATTTTACCACACTGATCACATGTATGCAGTTTCTCTCTAGTGTGGATGTTCATGTGATTCTTAAGATGTGCTGATTGTGTGAAACTCTTCCCACATTGATCACAAGTGAATGGCTTTTCTCCTGCATGAACTCTCATGTGAACATCAAGACCATATTTGCGTGCGAAACTCTTTCCACACTGAGTGCAGGTGAAAGATTTCTTCAAATCTTTCTGTTTGGTTTGAGAGTGACTCAAAGGTTTTATTCCAGTTTGAACATGATTTTTATCCTCAGCTTCACTCAGTTCTTCACTCTCCTCATTTTCTTCAATCAACTCTGAAATAAAAGTAAAACATTTTTTTTAGTAACTTGTAAAAAGTTTGTCAAACTTTGACAAAATTGGATTTCTTGATGGTGTGATATTTTACAATAGTGATTTCATAGTTTCAAAATTTAAAGCAAAAAGTTGAAATGAATGAAGCCAAGTAAGTGTATTCCCCACCTGTAAGTTGCTTTGGATAAAAGTGTCTGCTAAATGAATAAATGTAAATGTAAATGTAAGTGCTCCTCTGCTGACATTTACTAGTTAGTGGTAATTAGATTTTTGATTTTATTTTTTTTATTCTACAAAAGTGTTTGTATTGATATACATTAAAACATTAAAATAACAAAATGACATTAGTTTTTTTTAGAGCTTTAAAGTGCTGGAAATAATTGTGTGGAATGTTGTGTTTAAAGTCAGTGAAAAGTGCTTACATTTCTTTCTCAAAAGATTGTATAAACCCTAAAATTAGTGACGTTATAAAATTGTACTATGTCTGCCACAACACCATGGTTATAGTTAGTGTTACTGCCTTCAGGGTTTCTGCATCAATGTTGTTTGATCTGCTCATTACAGAATTCTGTGCTTTGAATACTTCTCACTAGATCTCGTAGTGCTGTACAGCATCAAACTCACAAAATCTTCAAATTATTATTATTGTTATATTACAAACCCCATGTTTCTATAGGGAGAACTATTACATCTTTGATCAGCTACACAATTATCCAAGATAAATTTTGTCAGAGCAGAGTGCCTCCTATCATTTGCTGCTCCATCTATATTATTTAGCAGCTCTAAATATTGTTTCTATTACAACAAACAAAATCTAAAACTTTTGAAACTTTATAACTGTCAGTTTTATTAAATCTTAGTAAGCCTAATGTACCACAAAAAGTCATTAAATATGACTGAAGAATAAAGACCAACCTCCTTGTTCCTCCTGTTTTATTGTCCAGGTTTCTGGTTTCTCTTGTTTTATTCTCCAGGGTTCTGGTTCACTCATGTCCTCCTCACTCTCCTCTTTAACAAACATCATCTTCACAGCAGCAGATCTCAGTTCAGCTGATTCTCCTCCAGATATTTCTACTTGCTTCAAAACTTAGCCACGACCATGAGGATGAGAATATTACAGGTATTTACTGACCTGATTCAAAAACTGTTTCTGTTTACAGAAACAATAATCCCAGCAGTTTGCACTAAACCAGCACCACAACAAAACAGTGAGCGCGGTGAAACTAATTTTCTTCCTCTAAGGTTTAATGGTGTTTGTCAAACAAACGTATGTGTTTTAACGCCACCCGCTGGACTGGCGAGTAACGCGACGAGAGGAGGGAAAATAATACGGGGAAAATTTACTTTATCCGTCTAAGTTGCACTAAATCCATGTTGAAAAACAACATCCTTGGGTTATGTGTCCATCTGAAACCTAAACAGTTGAATGACAGGTAATGTGAATTCCTTATCCACAAAATAAGACTTCTGTGAGAATAACTAAAGAGGACAATGCTTTTTATACCCCTTCAATTTTACAAGATGCTGTGATATGTTATTAAATCTTACGTATGATTGTTAATGTGCTCTATTATTTATTTATTTAGAATTAAACAATGGATGTGTTTTGTTTTTTTTTTGTTTTTAATAATGATTAGGTGTCCAGACAGATACATTGCATACTGCTGCTGGGAAAAAAACATTTATGCAGACAGTACATCTTGCATCTGCATTTCCTAAATACATCTTATGTGGAAGAATAACTCATTTTAAAAACAAAATTGGAGAACAAATTAAAAATAAATCTGTCTCTCTTAAAAGTGAACAAGAACAGTGTCCTGAACAAGAAGAGTTTGTAAAAAGCGTCTACAGGTAAGAAAACTACAAGTGATACATATGCATTATAGGACAACTGAACACAATATGAAACTCATAACAAAAAACAATGGCATCCTAAATAGTGTCATCTCAAGAAATATCTGTGTACACACAAAACCACTGAAACTGACTCAAATTGATGTAGTATTCATGCTGGGCCGGTATGTGGCTCTGTAATTCTGCCACAGAGATACACTAAAAATAAAAATTGGCTGAATACATGAAAACACAAAGGTGTCGTTTTTAAATTTATCCACTCTGAGACCCAGCTTAAAAAAATAGCAGTTTCAGGCACCAAAAATGCAGGATATATGTAGACGAAATGCTGATACGATACAAAACATTTACGTATACAGCTAAATGCGTCTCTGTGTGTTTGAGGCCTTACTGTGATACGTTTTTGTATGTCTGTGAAGAGCAGATGTACGACTGAAACGCATCCCACATTCAGTGCAGTGATACGGTTTCTCTCCAGTGTGGATCCTCTCATGTACTTTTCGGTCTCCTGATTTAATAAATCTCTTTTCACAGTGTGAACACTTAAAAGGTCTCTCTCCTGTGTGGATCCTCTCATGTACTTTCATATTTGCTGACCGATTGAATCTCTTGTCACAGTGTGAACACTTGTATGGTTTTTCTCCAGTGTGGATCCTCTGATGCTGTTTTAAATGAGTTGCCGAAGTAAGAGTCTTTCCACACTGAAAGCACACGTACTCTCTCACAGCAGTATGTAGTTTCTGATGTTCTTTTAAATTTTGTAGACACAAAAAACTGTTACCACACAAATTACATGAATGTGGCTTTTCGTTTGAATGAGCTTTCAAGTGCTGCTTCAGAACTGAAGAACATAAAAACACTTTGCCGCATTGATCGCACACATGCTGCTTCTCTCCAGTGTGGATGTTCATGTGATCATTAGGATTTGCCGATCGTGTGAAACTCTTCCCACATTGATCTCCTGTATGAATTTTCATGTGACGCTCAAGACTTGTTTGGTGTGTGAAACTCTTTCCACACTGAGTGCAGGTGAAAGATTCATTGGCTGTACTTTTCTTTATATCTTTCTGTTGGTATTGAAAGCAACTCAAAGCATTTTCTTCAGTTTTGATACAGGTTTTCTCCTCAACTTCACTTGATTCTGTATTCTCTACAGTTTCTTCAATCAACTCTGTAATGACAGTAAAAAAAAAAAGGTTCATTTTCAGTGCACACACACGTGAACCATGATGTAACAGTGCAGGGTGCCAGACTAACATTTGGTGTGTAGGGTATCAAACATAAAGATAAGAATAAGTCTTACAAATAATATTACACATATATTTCTTGGTAATACACAGTAAAACACTGAGCTTGAGTTGGGAAGCATACAAAATGTACTTTAGTTAATACCAGTAACATGCAAAATTGATATTGTACTCTTACCATTATTCTTCTATAATATTAAACAGAACTGACAACAACTTCTGTGAAAATAACTGATGTGCAATTCAGTCACGAAGTGAGGAAACGTTTGCTGTTACTTGACTTTTTTTTACTACATACACAAAATTTGATTTGTAGATGATTTAATATTTCATTATAGTGATTTTAAAATAATGTAAAATTCTATAAATCAAAAAATATAAACAAAAAGTTGTTCCCCTGCTGCTTCTGTCGAGTTCAAACGCTTCTCACTGGATCTTGCAGTGCTATTTCCTGAATAAACCTGTTCTGAACCGGAACAGTTTGCTTGCACTGCTCTCAGTTATTGGTCTGAGCTGCTAAATGGTTTGTGCTGTAAAGCACAAATGGGTAGTGTGGTTTTGTTATGCTTTTGTTTCATTTGCCATTTTAAGTATCTCATATGCAACAGAAATGGCAGCTCTTATGAGCTAAGCAATGTGGTATTTGCACTGGCAATTTACCCTAAACAATAATGCAAAAAGAGTATTTATTGTTGTCCAGTGTGAAAAATAAAATTACACTATATTGATGTGCGAAGCCCAGTTGGTGCAGCTGTATCCCTTCTAATCTTAACCACAAATCAGAGAGGAAATATTAACTTTGGTGGACTTGGGAAAAAAAGTGTGTTTCAGGGTTGAAATAAAATATATTCTGATGTTTAATAATGTTTATTTCGTGCTTTAAGTATGATCAGTTCACATGTGCTGCTTGAACTGAGGCACTATAGCAATCTGTCATAATGAAAGGGCCACAAAATGGTATTTATTGTTTAAATATCTTTAAAAATTACAAAATTTAAAAGCTGAACCTGCTGAAGCAACCTGCTCTGTCTTTTCTGTCAGCACGTTATCAGTTTCCTCTTTGCTCTGCTATATATTTTTCACTGCGTGAGAAAATGTGTAGTGTGACAGCAGGACTGTTTGTCTGAAAAAGCAACAGTAACTAAGGATGGGCAAGTCTTTTACTCTTAAAAATAAAGGTGCTTTTAAAAAGTTCTTTACAGCGATGCCGCAGAAGAACCATTTTTGGTTCCACAAAGAACCAATCAGTCAAAGGTTCTTTAAAGAACCATCTCTTTCTTACCTTTTTATAATCTGAAGAACCTTATTTCTTTAGATGTTAAAGGTTCTTTATGGAACCATTTAGACAAAAAACGTTCTTCTATGGAAGGTGAAGCACCTTTATTTTTAAAAGTGTACTGACTTAGTAGGAATGTGTATCGCCATTTAACAATATTATTTTTAAGATACTCCACATCAGTTCAGTTATTCAATTATATTTTTATGTTTGCAATGAAAAAAGGTATTTTTGCACATATTTTTATGACCTCTGAAGATTTTTTGAAGAGGTATAAGCCTGGTATGCAACCGTGTGCGAATCTTAATTGTTTGATTGCTCTATGTTTTCTTGGATCTACAGACCGGACCAACTTGTGTCTCAGATTTTGGACATTTGGTGCTGCTTATTTTCTGTGACTTTGTAGCCATGAAAAAGAGCCCATTAAATACAGTGTTCACCCCTTCTTACAAGAAAAGCAAATATGGATCAGTTGCAAAGCTACATGACACTATATCTTGCATCTGCATTTTTTAAATACATCTTAAGTAAGTGGAAGAATAATTAGTCATTATTTCATTTTTGATTTGATCAGAATCTCAGATGAATCTTGACTACTTACCGTGATTGATTTTTGTATGACTGTGTAGATCAGATGAATGATTGATACGTTTCCCAGTGCGGTGATACAGTTTCTCTCCAATGTGGATCCTCTCATGCAGTTCTAAACAGTTTGCTGAAGTAAACGTCATGTCACACTCAAAGCACACGTACTCTCCCACAGCAGTATGTATTTTCTGATGTTCCTTCAAAATTGAAAAACGTGAAAAACTCTTTCCACACAAATGACATGAATGTGGCTTCTCTCTGGTACGAACCGTCAGGTGTTTCTTCAGAACTGAAGCCCTCAAAAATCTTTTATCACACTGATCACTTGAGGACAGTTTCTCTCTATTGTGGATGTTCATGTGTCCTTTAAGAAGTGTTAACTGTCTGAAACTCTTCCCGCACTGATCACAAGTGTACGGTTTCTCTCCAGTATGAACACTTATATGACTCCTAAGGTTTCCATTTCGTGTGAACTTTTTTCCACATTGACCACAAGTGTACGGTTTCTTTCCAGCATGATGTCTCATGTGAAAAACCAGACTACACTTGTGTTTAAAACACTTTCCACATTGATTACATGTGTACGGTTTCACTGCTGTATGAACTTTCATATGTGTCACAAGGGTTCTTTTTTCTGCAAAATTCTTTCCACACTGATCACATGTGTACGGTTTCTCTCCAGTGTGGCTCCTCTCATGTATTTTTAGATGTGATGACTGAGTGAATCTTTTGTCACAGTATGAACACTCATAAGGTCTTTCTCCAGTGTGGACATTCATGTGTACCTTATGGTTTGCCAATGTTTGCCATGTGAACAGTTTCTCTGCAATATGAACTTTCATGTGACGCTTAAGATTACATTTCCTTGTAAAACTCTTTCCACACTGAGTGCAGGTGAAAGATTCCTTGGCTCTAGTTTTCCTTAAATCTTTCTGTTGGTATTGAGAGCAACTCAAAGGAATTTCTTCAGTTTTGACGTGATTTTTCTCCTCAGCTTCACTTGATTCTTTATTCTCCATGTTTTCTTCAATCAACTCTGTAATGAATGTAAAAAAAAGTAAATAATTCACATGATTAATTTTCAGTTTCCTGTAAACAGCTGAGCGATGTGCACATAAACGTGAACTCTGATGTAACAGTGCAGAGAGCCAGACTAACATTTGGTGTGTGGGATATCAAAAATAAAGATAAGAATAAGTCCAGTTATAAATAATATTACATATTTGTTTGGTAATACACAATTGACAGTAAAGCACTGAGCTTGAGTTGGGAAGCATACAAAATTTATTTTTGTTAATATCAGTAGGCGTGTTTCCATTACCCAAACTGAAATTGTGAATTGAAAATACGCCTAATGGAAACGTGTCAATTTCGCAAAAACCCACATACATTGCTAAAAAGTTTTTACGCTGGCATGAGGTGGTTTTTCAGACAATACAAAAAAGGAATATTTTGCAAAACTGCAATGGAAACTACTTTTTCGCATTTACAGGTCACATGGCATATGTAAAAAGTCATATGATCATTCTTCAATGTACAATAAACTCAAAGAAACACTTCATACGTAGCCGCTCTCAAATATAAGGGGCTTTCCCTGATATTAATGCTTAGACTGTGTATGTGGCGCGTAAGGGATCCGACGCAGTCACCAAAGCGGATGTTATGTTTGTAGAAGCAGCGTCAGACACGTTTCTGAAGCGAGTCTCCGCGCTGCTTCTGTAAGGGGCCATTCACATATCGCGCCTAAAAACACGTGGAAAACGCTAGGCGCGCCGATTTCTCCTACTTTACAAAGCCATCTGTTCCTTGTGCTCCCGTGGCATCTGCCCTTGCAAACCAAACCATGACCTGCACTCTCAAGAAAGACGCAAAAGTTTCAAAGGACGAACGGATTTCCAGCACTAAAAATCACTTGCTGTAGCTCTGCTACTAAATTTATTCAAAAATGTACAGCTATGATCACCTGTTTCTCCATCTTGGCTGAGCTTTCAATGTTTTTACGGAAAAGGATGAAGCTAATTGGTTTGTTCTCGTCACATGACCCCAATGCGTTTGCGGCATTCTGAAAAGTTGAGATGTTTTCATCTAGACGCGGCGCAGACGCGCCTGAAAAAAAACGAGCGCGTTGCACTGCGTGGGCGTCGCGACCGCGTCGCTTCTGTTATGAGCGTGACTGCCGCGCATCTACATTTGAAATAATGAACTTGAACACGCAATAGACGCCATATGTGAATGGCCCCTAAAGATACAGACATACACCTCTTTCACTTAGATAAAGTAAAAATATGTCCAAATCCCACCAAAATCCATTGCCATGATTTATCACGAGAGGAACAAATTAAGTTTTAGTTGCATAACATCAGTTAATGGAAACGTTATCATTTCGCAGTACTTTTTTAAATCAACATTTATATAATATCACCAAAGTTTCACACAAATCTGTAAAGGAAATGCACACAATCTAATTTTCATATAGACAAATAGATATATTGTACTCTTATGTAACATTATTCTTCTGTCGTATTGTACAGAACTGACTGACAACTTCAGTGATGTGCGATTCATTCAAAAAGTGAGGAAAAGTTTGGTGTTTTGTGACTTTTTTACTACATACACAAAAAAGTGCACAATTTGATTTGTAGATGCTTTGATATTCCATTACTGTGATTTTTGAATTAGAAAAGAGTTTGAGGAGTTTAGATGCAAAACCCTCTAAATCCATCTGACATTTTTCTTTCAAATAAGCATTTTTATCAGGATCCTATGAATAGGTTTCTATCCAAGTACCGGCACTTCTAATTGAGCGGAGGCTGGGATTTAGTGAGTTTGAAGTAAAAGTATTTGATGGACGCATACAATGTTTCAAAAACATTCACTTAGTATCATTATCTCATTTTTGACCGAAGTGGCTCTTAGCTGGTTTTGCATCTGAACTCTTCATTTATTGTTGTGCAGTGTGAAAAAAAAAACTTGCACTATGTTGATGTGCACATGCACAGTTGCCGGGTCTTTTCGATTGGTCAAATACCATTAAAGCAAAAGTGACCAATAATTACTGAAAGTAAAAGTGAAAACTAATGAGGTAGATCTATCTCGTATACTGACTTAGTAGGGATGGGTATTGTTAAGATAAGGGATGGGTATTGCCATTTAACAGTATTACTATTAAGATATTCCACATCAGTTCAGTTCTTTAATGGTATTTTTTCACCATGAAAAAGGGCCCATTAAATAGTGTTCACCCTTTCTTTCAAGAAAAGCAAATACAGATCATTTGCAAAGCTACATGACACTATATCATGCATCTGCATTTTCTAAATACATCTTATGTAAGTGGAAGAATAAGTAGTCATTTTAAGAACTATAGTGGGAAAAATAAGAAAGCACAATAATAAAATGTTTTGAGATTGTTTTTTGGGGAGGAATTTCATTTTTGATTTGATCAGTATCTCAGATGAATCTTGACTACTTACCATGATTGTTTTTTGTATGACTGTGTAGATTAGATGAATGATTGATACGTTTTCCAGTGCTGTGATACAGTTTCTCTCCAATGTGGATCCTCTCATGCAGTTCTAAACAGTTTGCTGAAGTAAACGTCATGTCACACTCAAAGCACACGTACTCTCCAACAGCAGTATGTGTTTTCTGATGTTCCTTCAAAAGTGAAAAACGTGAAAAACTCTTTCCACACAAATGACATGAATGCGGCTTCTCTCTTGTACGAACCGTCAGGTGTTTCTTCAGAACTGAAGCCCTCGAAAATGTTTCATCACACTGATCACTTGAGGACAGTTTCTCTCTATTGTGGATGTTCATGTGTCCTTTAAGATGTGCTAATCGTCTGAAACTCTTCCCGCACTGATCACAAGTGTATGGTTTCTCTCCAGTATGAATTCTTATATGACTCCTAAGGTTTCCATTTCCTGTAAACTTTTTTCCACATTGACCACAAGTGTACGGTTTCTTTCCAGCATGATGTCTCATGTGAAAAACCAGATTACACTTGTGTTTAAAACACTTTCCACATTGATTACATGTGTACGGTTTCACTGCTGTATGAACTTTCATATGTGTCACAAGGTTTCTTTTTTCTGCAAAATTCTTTCCACACTGATCACATGTGTACGGTTTCTCTCCAGTGTGGCTCCTCTCATGTATTTTTAGATGTGATGACTGAGTGAATCTTTTGTCACAGTATGAACACTCATAAGGTCTTTCTCCAGTGTGGACATTCATGTGTACCTTATGGTTTGCCAATGTTTGCCATGTGAACAGTTTCTCTGCAATATGAACTTTCATGTGACGCTTAAGATTACATTTCCTTGTAAAACTCTTTCCACACTGAGTGCAGGTGAAAGATTCCTTGGCTCTAGTTTTCCTTAAATCTTTCTGTTGGTATTGAGAGCAACTCAAAGGAATATCTCCAGTTTTGACATGATTTTTCTCCTCAGCTTTACTTGATTCTTTATTCTCCATGTTTTCTTCAATCAACTCTGTAATGAAAGTAAAAAAAAAAGTAAATAATTCACATGATTCATTTTCAGTTTCTTGTAAACAGCTGAGCAATGTGCACATAAAAAATCGTGAACCCTGATGTAACAGTGCAGGGAGCCAGACTAACATTTTGTGTGTGGGGTATCAAAAATAAAGATAAGAATAAGTCCAGTTATAAATAATATTACATATTTGTTTGGTAATACACATTTGACAGTAAAGCACTGAGCTTGAGTTGGGAAGCATACAAAATTTACTTTTGTTAATATCAGTAGGCGTGTTTCCATTACGCTTCAAATTGAAATTGTGAATTGAAAATACGCCTAATGGAAACACGTCAATTTCGTAAAAACCCACATATGTGACCCTGGACCACAAAACCAGTCTTAAGTCGCTGGGGTTTATTTGTAGCAATAGCCAAAAATACATTGTATGGGTCAAAATTGTAGATTTTTCTTTTATGCCAAAAATCATTAGGAAATTAAGTAAAGATCATGTTCCATGAAGATATTTTGTAAATTTCCTACTGTAAATATATCAAAACTTAATTTTTGATTAGCAATATGCATTGCAAAGAACTTAATTTGGACAACTTTAAAGGCGATTTTCTCAATATTTGGATTTTTTTTGCACCCTCAGATTCCATATACTGAAATAGTTGTATCTCGGCTAAATATTGTTCTATCCTAACAAACTATACATCAATGGAAAGCTTATTTATTCAGCTTTCAGATGATGTATAAAGCTCAATTTTGAAAAATTGACACTTATGACTGGTTTTGTGGTCCAGGGTCACATATATTGCTAAAAAGTTTTTACGCTGGCATGAGGTGGTTTTTCAGACAATACAAAAAGGAATATTTCGCAAAACTGCAATGGAAACGGCTTTTTCACATTTACAGGTCACATGGCATATGTAAAAAGTCATATGATCATTCTTCAACGTACAATAAACTCAAAGAAACACTTCATATGTAGCCGCTCTCAAATATAAGGGGCTTTCCCTGATATTAATGCTTAGACTGTGTATGCGGCGCGTAAGGGATCCGACGCAGTCACCAAAGCGGATGTTATGTTTGTAGAAGCAGCGTCAGACACGTTTCTGAAGCGAGTCTCCGCGCTGCTTCTGTAAGGGGCCGTTCACATATCGCGCCTAAAAACACGTGGAAAACGCTAGGCGCGCCGATTTCTCCTCCTTTCCAAAGCCATCTGTTCCTTGTGCTGCCGTGGCGTCTGCCCTTGCAAAGCAACCATGACCTGCACTCTCAATGAAGACGCGGAAGTTTCATCAAAGGACAAACGGATTTCCAGCACTAAAAATAACTTGCTGTAGCTCTGCTACTAAATTAATTAAAAAATGTACAGTTATGATCAGCTGTTTCTCCATCTTGGCTGAGCTTTCAATGTTTTTACGGAAAAGGATGAAGCTAATTGGTTTGTTCTCGTCACATGACCCCGGTGCACTTGCGGCATTCTGAAAAGTTGCACTATGTTGATGTGCACATGCACAGTTGCCGGGTCTTTTCGAACGGCCAAATACCATTAAAGCAAAAGTGACCAATAATACTCCTATACTGACTTAGTAGGGATGGGTATTGTTAAGATAAGGGATAGGTATTGCCATTTAACAGTATTACTATTAAGATACTTGCAAAGCTACATGACACTATATCTTGCATCTGCATTTTCTAAATACATCTTATGTAAGTGGAAGAATAATTAGTCATTTTAAGAGCTATAGTGAAGAAAAATAAGAAAGCACAATAATAAAATGTTTTGAGATTGTTTTTTGGGGAGGAATTTCATTTTTGATTTGATCAGAATCTCAGGCCACATTTACACATAGCCGGATATTTAGAGAAACAAATATTTCCTCCCCTCCATTTTCAATAATAACATTGTGCACACAACATCGTTTTCAAAAAACTTGTCATTTATATCAACCCGCATAAATACGCCGTCGAGCGCCATAATAACTATGCCAAACCTATGGGCGGCAGTATAGGGAAAGAATAAAGCCATGCAAGCCAATCAAAATCCAAAATAAATAGGGCGCTCACATGACGTTAAGCATTTTCTGGCGCATAATGTGACGTTTGAGAACCTAAAACCCTGTTTCTCCCAGTTGACACGGCAACACATAACCGGCGTTATCAGAAATCTCCACTTTGGCCGGAGTTTTTAGAAATAATCGTTTTCTGTGATAAAAACGGGGTTTTCGTGTAAATGAGAGGCCAAACCGCAGGGAAATATCTGCGTCTTCCCTTCGTGTAAACGGGGCCTCAGATGAATCTTGACTACTTACCGTGATTGTTTTTTGTATGACTGTGTAGATCAGATGAATGATTGATACGTTTCCCAGTGCGGTGATACAGTTTCTCTCCAATGTGGATCCTCTCATGCAGTTCTAAACAGTTTGCTGAAGTAAACGTCATGTCACACTCAAAGCACACGTACTCTCCAACAGCAGTATGTATTTTCTGATGTTCCTTCAAAATTGAAAAACGTGAAAAACTCTTTCCACACAAATGACATGAATGCGGCTTCTCTCTTGTACGAACCATCAGGTGTTTCTTCAGAACTGAAGCCCTCAAAAATGTTTCATCACACTGATCACTTGAGGACAGTTTCTCTCCATTGTGGATGTTCATGTGTCCTTTAAGCTGTGTTAATTGTCTGAAACTCTTCCCGCACTGATCACAAGTGTGCACACATTTCTCTTGAGTGTGGACTATCTGGTGTTTCTTTAAGTGTCTTGCCCGAATGAATCTCCTGTCACAGTGTGAACATTCATAAGGTTTCTCTCCGGTGTGGATGTTCATGTGATCCTTCAAGCTTAACGATCTTGTGAATCTCTTTCCACATTGACCACATGTGAACAGTTTCTCTGCAATATGAACTCTCAAGTGACACTTAAGATTATATTTGGTTGTCAAACTCTTTCCACACTGAGTGCAGGTGAAAGAATTTTTGGCTCCTCTTTTCTTTAAATCTTTGGTTTGAGAGCAATTCAGAGTTTTTTTTCCAGTTTTGACATGATTCTCCTCCTCATTTCTTAATTCTTCATTCTCCTCAATTTCTTCAATACACTCTAAAATAAAAGTAAAGAGTTTATTTGTTAGTAGCTTGAAAAAAAAGAGAAAATTTTATGTACTGTGAAAGTACATAAAATTGAACCATTGTGTAACTGTAAAGAGTTTCTATACAAAACGGTTCCTTTTGATACAATTTTATATATTTTAATTCACTGAAACGTTTTATGAATTAGGTACATTGATCTTTAAAACATAATTTTTAAAACATGATAGACAAATCCCATGTTTCTGTAAGGAGAAATATTAAATATGTTTGTCTTAATTTCCTATTACACGTCTCTTATATTTTATACTTTTAGAATAGCTATTATTGTGTATTATTATGTAACATTTCATTTTATTATTCATACGGTGAAGATAATCAGAGTAACTGTGGAAAAATCATCTCCTTGGAATTATAAGGTTCTATCTAATGTTTTTTTATGTGATGGTCTTTTTAAAGTTGTGTACATTTTAGAACGTTTTATTTCAAAAACAATAAGGTTCTATCCACGAAGTCGAACTCTTACTTGGTTCTATATGCTTCTATCTGTGAGACAAGCAGCACTTAGAATGTACACAAGAGGACCAATCAGGATCAACTTTCTTTGTCATGTCACCGGACTGCTACATAACAGCAGAACAGATTAAAAGTTAAACAACAATAACTACATGTCTGCAGAATCAACTGCAGTTCACCATTATTCCTCAAAGTGGCACTGTTTAAAAGATGATGACATGATTTTTCACTCATACTTACCGCAGGCATAACACTGATAGTATCATCTGTAAAAATTGAACTGGCTTGAATGGCTTTACTGCAGATCAATTACTGTACATAATGAGCTGAAAGCGTCACTGTCTTTGATGGTGGATGTGGTGAATAGCAATCATTTGTGTGTTTTTTTTTTTTTTTTAAGATGTTGAAAGCAATAGTTTTTAAAATATGGTTGAGATCGCGATATGAGCCAGATGCTGAATGTATAATTGGGAAATGTGCTCTGACAATGGCAATTATGGTAAAATCATCTGCTCAAATCATCCATTCTAAGTATCAAAAGGTAAAGAAGTATGCTTTATTTTATTCTTTTGTAATTGTTCATAAAATATCAAGATAGTTTTATGCTACTGCAGTAGTTAGAGATCCATAATTCCAGTCGGAAGATTAGGCGAAATTGCCTAAACCACATGTTAATATGTTTTATACGTTTAAAAATGAAAAAAAAAAAAAAAAGAAGAAGAAGAAAAAGCAGTGGTGTTGGACATTTTTCGTTTTGTTTAAGGATTTTTTTTTCTACTGATTGTTTGATTGCAGGCTTTTCCCCCACTGCTATTGTTTTATCCGCAGTTTCTCTGTTCTTTCTTCAGTTTCTCAGTTCCATACAATTTTAAGCTTTCCTTTGTTAATTTCATATGGCAACCTCTCTCATACTAATTCAGATTATCCCAGTTGGTTTTTAAATTAATCTTGTTTATTTTAGTTCAGGACTCCATAGTCCAGGAGTTAGGAATCTGTACTTGATCTGTATTTCAGAAAGACATTTTTAAAACCTTGATTAACCATTCTAGATTAAGCCTACTCCAGGTTTAATTTAAACACTGTCTGAAAAAAGGACCCCAGAGGGTTAAAGCTTTGTAAGCCTAATGTGCCACAAACATTCATTAAAGATGAATGAAGAACAAACACCAACCTCTTGGTTCCTCGTGTTTTATTCTCGAGGGTTCTGGTTCCTCATGTTTTATTCTCCATGTTTCTGTTTCCTCTAGTTTTATTCTTAAGGGATCTGGTTCACCCGTGTTCTCCTCACTCTCCTCTTTAACTAACACCATCTTCACAGCAACAGATCTCAGTTCAGCTGATTCTCCTCCAGATATTGCTTCAAAACGTAGTCACGACTACAACATTTCTAACAGTTTGTATTCAAACAGCATCATGCTAAAACAACAGAGAGCGCGGTTAAACTATTTTTTTTCTTCCTTTGAGGTTTAATGGTGTTTGTCAAACAAACGTATGTGTTTTAGCGCCACCCGCTGGACTGGAGTGTGAAGCGGCGAGAGGAGGGAAAAAGTACAGGGAAAATTACTTAGTGCGTCTATAAAGTGCGCTGTTTTTTCCTTATAGAAAAAAGCAGATCTGCGCAAATAACTGAAAATTACTTAAAATATAGACTCTCCTGGTGTTTGATTAGCATCTACAGTCTTCGTGAGTAAGGATTAGAGGAGAAAAAAACGTGCGAATATTTAGACATTAAAATATTGAAAATCACAAAGTTGCAGCATGTAGATATGTAAAATAAGATAAATGAAAACACGTGATGATGTAGCCTAATTAAAATTGCTTATGCTTACTTGTTAAAACTGAAATAGACCTATAGAATTTCTGAACACTTTATTTTCCATCTAATGAATGAACGTGGGAAATTTCAGATTTATAAATGTGTATATAGACAAGAATATGGGGGGCCGTATAGGCCGTAATTATTGAAAAGCCTGTTACAAACACTAGTGAAATGAAAAGCATTGATAAACCTTAGTGAAATTCATTCATATGCATTACCGAAAAGCCTCTAACAACACAAGCGAAATGAAAAATACCGATGAACATTACTGAAATAAATTTATACGAATTACTGAAAAACCTCTTTCAAACACCAGTGAACTATTACAAATATTGGTCAACCTTAGTGAAATTCATTGATATGCATAACTGAAAAAAACTCTTAAACATGAGTGAAACGAAAAGATCAACAGTTCATATGCATTACTGAAATAAATATTTCAGTAGATGATGGCAGCTAATTTCACTTGAAAGGGAAGCTGTCAACACATCCGTTCAATTTGGGGCGTCTCACAAAATCTTCACTCCCGGTTAGTCGTAAGTTGTCTGAAGCTATTAATATTTTATGCAACATGCCGTGCTCAAGTACAATTCCGAAAGTGGAACAAAACAAAGCGATGTTACAGAGCTCGCCGAACTGCGCCGCGGTTTTGTGACCGACTCATAGTCCTGCACGGGCTTCAAATATAGAACCCAGTCCTTCCCTGGCCCGAGACACTCAGGCACCAGCCTGGCCCTTGTCCGACAGTTTATCAGAATTCTTGGTCCGAGTCAGACCCGAGCCCGTCTTTTTTCCCCTTCTCCCAAACACCTTATGCTACTGTTACCACGGCGGCCTCTGTGGCTCCCTCTAGCCGCCGTCAGCGGGAACCCTCACCGGACTTTTAACATGACTTTACCCATCAACCCCCGTACCTGGGACCCCCCACTTCCGGTTCCGGGTCCTCCGGGTCACTTCCCGCGGCGGCCATTTATACCCCGGCTTCGCGGGCGCTTCCCCGCGAAGTTTTGCATAGTTTCCTATCAATCCTGAGCGTTTTTCCCTTGTTTGTTTGTATCGTTGCCGACCGGACTGTTTACTCACTCTGCCCTTGCTTTCTGCCTGCCTTTTGCACTTTTGCCTGGATTATCGTTTACGCTGTGGATTATCTTTGTTGTTACCGTTTGCTGTTGTTTGACCCTCGCCTGTACGACTACGTTAATAAACACTCGCATATGGATCCTACGACTCCGCCTCCGTCTGTGAGCCCGTTACAGCTACTGTCTCAGCAATTAAAGTATGTTTAAAATAATTTTTGTTTGTTTGTTTTTTTTTTTTTGTTCGTTAAATATACGTTTTTTTTATAGTACATAGTAAAATTATGCATATCAAAATGTACAATTGCACCCATTATAATCCAGAAAGTGATTTCAAAGTTAAGGAAAATTGTGTTGCTGTGACTGTGACTGTTACTGAATTCGGTCTGTCTTCATCTATAAGTAAAAAGGGGATTACCATTGATAATAATGCTTACTGACAGCAAGACAACACAAGAAGCGGGCTTAATGAAAAATTCTCTGACCACACGTCTTTTATTGTTCTCATGAAGATGGACGTACAACATTTAATTTACACATAACAACTATTTAAATTCACAAAAGCAGTCTGTGTCCATTCATGTGATAATTTTACCCGATACATAAACATTAAGCATTAGTCTTAATAGTGTAGGACAAGGATTCTGATTATATCTGTAAAATAACAGAGATCTCTACTGGAAAGTTTAACCATATTTGGCATTGTGTTGCTTGCAATAAAGTTTTATTTAATATTGGAGCAAAACTAATTATTATTATTATTAAGCATGATGTAAGTAGGACAAAATTTCTGATCATTTATTATTTAGAAAATAATAACTGAAATAAATGAAATTCTTACATTTTGTCAAGGTTACTATGAACAAACCAGTTAGAGCAAGTCCTCATAGGTGTTGGTTTTCCAGTTCTGGTGATATGCCTGGCATTGCACAGATTCAGGAAATGTTAAACTGTCCTCCTCTGTACTGTGGGCATTAAATGACATCACAGCATGTGGCACATACTCATGCAATATATTATTAACACATGAGGAATATATCATAATACATTTGGCTTCTTTGCAGCTGATAGAGGCACCTAAATATATATTTGAGCTGAGTGAGCCATTGAAGCATACACAAATAACAGTGGATTCCAGTGTGTAGTAGTTTTGGTTTCTGCTTCCTATTTTTTTTCAGAGGCCAAGGAAATTCCAGTTTTTTCATAAGCTTGCAAAGTCCATTAATTACTTTTTCCTTTGAACCATATTTGAGCTTCATCTAAAATAAAATAAAATGAATAAACAGACAAACAAACAAACTATTGCTATAATATAAAACCCAACTATTAGTTTACAGGTAATTAATTGTACAACCTAAATTTGTGTCAGATTGAGCAGTCGGCCACAGTAGCTGTCCACCGACTGCGCTGACCAAAAGCACGATGGGAAACGCCTGGATGATGACACAGCTTAAAGCTCATTGGTTCAGACAACCTTGATGTATGCCATTCTTTTCTAAAATGTTTTTTTTTTAGTCTAACATATTTATATATTATTATTATTATTTCATTATTTAAAGTAATTTCATTATTTTATTCATTTAAATGAATAAAAAAAGTCCTGCCCATTCTGGAGGAAGGGTCCACAAAACCACAACCACAGAATTCTGGGAGCCATTCATTGACATACAACCTGTAAGTTTTGTTTTACTTTTTCTATGTTTGGAAATGCAAGCTGATATTTCCCACTGACAAACATAGCAAAAAAATAGAAATCACTGACTTAAAACCAATCATTTTGAAAGAGGTCAGATGTAAAAGACTAAAAATTTCTTCTAAAATGAGCATTATTTCAGGCCTTTGTGTTTATGTTTATAAAATATACTTAACTTAAAATGTTAGTTAACATAACTAACATGACTAAGTGTTGTATAATTAACAGGTGGGGACCAATATGGTGGATTTGTGCCTTGGGGACGAGACAATGACATACCAGACCTTCGCCATTGTTTCAGGCCATTCCACTGAAGCAGAGTCATTGCCTGGGAATTTCTCTAGCTTGCAGTATATCATATTGATGGACATAAGTCTTCATGTGTGAAGGTTTTGAGGCCAACAGTTCTTTTTCTGGCCACTTGTAACGTTTTAATTTGTCATATGTATTGTCTGGTAGACACTTTTTGTTTGGCTTAGTTTTAATCGCACAATGTTTGGAATGATTCTCATGTGATAATAATTAATTTTTGAGTGTTCTCCTGCTTCAATGTTGACAAAGAATCTGAATCTACAGTGCCTAGTTTACACAGTTTAGTGTTTTAAAGTAACTGATCTACTAAAATTGTTGTTTTATGTGTCTGTAATGTTTGGATAAAATGTGTGACAGCTGCACCCATTGAAAATTGTTTTAAAAAGAAATAAAACTCATTAAATTGATGTTTACAGTTACATTTTGTGTGTTTTTTAACTGTATTAGAAAAGCAATATTTTGTTTTTATTTTTTTTTTGTGTGTGTGTGTGATTATTTATTTGTATTGGTAAATATAAAGGTATTAAGGCAATAAGACAACAAATAACCCAATGATTAGGTTATGTTTAACCCAGCAACACAGTTAACTTGACCCCCTGGTTGGGTCAAATAAACAACCCAGCATTCTGATCAAATGGTTAAACCCAGCACTTGGGTCAAAACAACCCAACGCGTGTTCTGTCCCATAGTTACCCAGAGGCTGGGTTAAGGTTGGGATATTTTTTAACC